>JAOXJP010228624.1:0-11093 GCA_025762735.1 Platanus orientalis | reverse complement strand
CGTGCAAGTTTATGCATGATAGAGGGGATTATAAGTCTGGATGGCAGATGGAGAGAGAATGGGAGGATGCGGAGAAGACAAGGAAGAGGAATTTAGCTTTGGGAGGGGATGAAATGGATGATGACGTAGGAGGGGATCAGAGTGATGAGGAGGATAATTTGTTGCCATTTGCATGTTTCATTTGTAGGCAGCCATTTGTGGATCCTGTTGTTACCAAATGCAAGCACTATTTCTGCGAGCATTGTGCTCTGAAGGCAAGCTTTATTCTTCTTGTTTCCTTATTTAGTGAATTTTTAATTAAAAAATCAATTATGTGGTTTTGATGGTTAGTTCACATTGTTATTCCCATCAGCATATATCTAACTTCAGTAGTTCAATCTAATGTTCTCTTTTGGGGACATTTATTTATTATTATTATTTTGTTAAACTCAAGTTGGAAATATGTAATGAGCCCAAGAATAAGATGCTATTTTAGGATTTTGTGATAACAACCATTAAATCTCAAATGTTTCTCTTTTATCTCAAATTCCTCTTTATATCACAAAACTATTGGTGTGCAAATAGCCAAGATCATTATTTATCCTCTTATTTTAAATCTCATTATTTACCCTCTTATTTTAAATGTTATATCTGACTTTTCTCTTTTGGTTGACAGCATCATTCGAAGAACAAGAAGTGCTTTGTGTGCAACAAGCCTACCATTGGGATCTTCAATGCAGCTCAAGAGATTCGTAAAAAAATGGCAGTAGAGGGAAAGTAATGATCTGTCAATTCCCTTCCCTCACCTCATCTTGTAATCTTTTTCTTCATAAGCATGTGGGTAAATGGTTAGTAATTAATAGGTGAAGATGGGTTTGGAACCCAGGTCTGTGGCATGAACCCCCACAGGCTTGACCAACCTAACTAAGCTGGCATCTTCGAATGAGAATATTTGTAATCTTATTAAAATGAATATATTGTCTTTATGTACTTTAGACAAGGGACATCATCTGATGTAGGATCAATGGGTTTTAACTATAGTTTCCGAGAAACTTGGTACAAGATGGGAAGCTAATTTCATTTCGTTTGTCCAAGTATTGGGAAGTGTGCTTCCACCTTAAGGAAGCGCAATGAAGCGAGTGGGAACTTTTGGAG
This sequence comes from Platanus orientalis, assembly GCA_025762735.1. Classification (NCBI taxonomy): domain Eukaryota; kingdom Viridiplantae; phylum Streptophyta; class Magnoliopsida; order Proteales; family Platanaceae; genus Platanus; species Platanus orientalis. The sequence continues at coordinate 9,959 of JAOXJP010228624.1, read as the reverse complement.
AAGTGAGTAGAAACGCTTGAGAAGTGATTCAAGAAACAAAATTTTATTTTATTTATTGTAAATCTATGTCGTTATATGAGATTTAGTTATGACTTGGTAGGAAAAAATATCTTGTCATCAAATTTAATGTTTATATTATTTTATTCCAATCCAATAAAAAAGATTCAAAACCGAAGGTTTTTATAAGTTTTACTCTTAAGATATTAGCTATCTACAAAAACTTTTATGTCTGGTAAAATCTAAAGGTATGACTGGCCATATTAATAATAAGTGGTTTGCTTATTGATTTATATGCCATGATTCTTTATTACTTACATAGTATGGTTTTTAGGTTTTTTTGTACTTTATTAAGTTTTTTCACTTTATTTTATTGTAATTGAAATTATTGATTGTAACATTGTTATTTACTTTATTATGTTTTTTGCCTCTCACTTTCCAAGGGTTTATTGAGTGTCGCTTTCCGCTTCTTGCTTTCGTATTGCTTCTTATTTTCGCTTCTTGCTTTCATATTACTTCTTATTTTCACTTCTTGCTTTCGTATTGCTTCTTATTTTCGCTTCTCGCTCTAGTAACAATGAGTTTCAGCATTGGAGGTGAATGTAGGGCCATCAGTTTGCACAGCTTGTATGTAGATGATGAAACCAAAGTCTAGAAATTGTAGAAAGTGTAAACAACCTACTGTAACAGTGGTAGGAGATTGTAGAAAAAAAGAAGGAGAGGAACTAGGCAAACACATCTAGGCGTTAACGCAATCATACTTCAAGAGAAAATAAATTATATTTATCAGTCATAATCTCTTCCCCATGTTCAACCCTTTTATAGAGGTTTTACATCAGATTTTTAGTAACTATCTTAAATAGCAATTACATAGCAACCTTCTAAAAAGTGCTTGGAGTGGTTGCTTATCATAAAAGTAAACAGTTTCTAAAAAAACACTAAAACTAATTTGAAACTGTCCCGATATTCCCTACTGCTACTTACTAAAAACATAAAGTAAATCAAATCAAATAGTAACTCAGATATCTTATAGCAGCCAGTTGTAATCTAGACCCTAGGGGGTTCTCTGATATTTACAAAAATGCCACTGAGTGACAAAAACCCCCAATTATCCTTAAATCTTAATTCACCACATTGTAACACCTAAACTTACGCAATTAAGATGAATGGAGTTACTTGCCAATTCTCTCTCTCGCCATCACATGAGGTATCAAGTGAACACATCCTTCCTGAAGCAAAAAGCCCCAAAACCAATCTGATAGATAGCAACATGGGCAAAACAGAATTTTCATATAAACATTCTTGATGCAAGATTTCCTAGTTATTATGTCACTACTGTTAGTAGTTACATGGTCCAACCACCCAACCCATTGGTCCATATTCAGCCCAGCGCATATTATTCATTTTGGGCCATCATCTTTCCATTGTAGCCCATTCTTTATTGTTCTCAATACCAATGCTTTTGGTTTCTAACGAAATTGTATTTTGCATTAATGCTAGGGAGAGATGCTGTTTTTGGGTTATAAATAGCAATAAATTATCCAATTTCAGATTTGGATGTAAAAGGGGGTGGGATAATTTTTGAAGAGATGGGAAACACTTGATTTGTTTGTTGGGCTCTATTTTGTTGCTTCTTCTTGTATTGGGCTTTGGGGGAATGCCTTTTCTCCCTCTGAAAGAATTTTCTGTTCTCAAAAAATAAAATAAAAAAGAACAAGAAGAAAAGACATAGAAATTGTATTTGGCATTAATGGTAGTGAAGGAACTAGAAAACCTAGGAATCTGTTATTCTAGTAATTTGTGTTTGACTTTAATGCTAGTTTAGGAACTAGTGAATCACATAGCCAAAAGGTGGAAATTACTTACGAAGTTTCAATTGTCTTCAATTTTGGTGGCTTTCCCATGTTCATCTTGGAAAGCCTATAACTATGAAACTATTGTATGGAAGATTAAGCTTGGACATACTTTCAATTGGGATTTCTCCTTTCTATCAAGTGTTTGACTTGGCTAGGTGTGTGATTCTCACGTTAGAGATGTGAGGATTTCATCTCCAGAATGTGAGCAATTCCAGTTTTAGTCGGTTGAGTGATTCCTGACACATCTCATTTGTGTTGCATCAAACAATTATCCATACTACCACTTGATGTCATCGTTTTGGTCTTGTCTTCTTGCAAGTGTGCTAATCCTAAAGCAAATTAAATTTTGTAAGAATAAAATGGTACGTTTAACTCCTTATCCATCACAAAAAAAATTATTTTAAACATACTTCAATCCCTGAGTTTGCAATCAAGCCCAGATGATCTAATTTCTTAAATTGTTTTAACACACATCCCAATTCCCAATCCCTCACCAAAGATCTGATATAACCCTTACCATAAAAATTTCTTTAATTCCTTTCTTTCCATGTACCCTAAGCCACTACGAACAGAGCCATGACACATAAAATTTTGCCATAAATGTCATAAAAAAACTTAGGCTAATTTCTTAAATTCTTAAGTTTTTCCACTGTTAAGACCTTATTTGACATTATATTTACCCAAATGGAGGATGCCACATGTGAAGGTGTTGTTTCCTGAATTAAGGTGTTAAAACTAATTTTATTGAGGAAGCCTCTCTCGACCCTTCCATGTCCTTGAGTCTGGCACTCCCGTGGATATGAGCGAATCCAATAACATTCTTTGCAATTTTAAATATTTTGCACTCTCTTATTAACAGAGCTCTTCTGAAAATTTTGTTTCACACTACTTCGCCATCCTGTATTTCTATTGTCAAAAAAGCAACTAATGGGGCCACCGTTTGCAATAGATAGTCATTACAATCTGGGGCATGAACTTTTCAATTTCAGAGGAATACATCATTCATCATCCCTATAACACACCCTGCCCCCATTGCCTACTTTCTAAGCTGTCCTAACCGGAAAGTTCAAGCTCGCTTTTGATTTTGCCTTCATAAACAAATCCCATGGTAGAATAACAGTCCCTTTGACTCCCATCTACCCGGTTCCATCCCATACTTTGAGCTAATAACTATCCATTTCCCTTTACATAATTCAAAATGTAAGAATATAACCATCTAAATCTACATCATTTAAGCCAAATCTTTGACATGTTATAGCCCGTTGCCCATTCTACACTTGAGTTGGCTTCAATATTTTTTTTCTTCCAAATATTATATAGTAAAAAAATCAAAATATTCTAATTAGACATGGGGAAAATAGAAAACATTCCTAGCAAGGTGGCAGATCGCAACATTATGTAGATCTGACATGCCTAGCCCATGGCTCGCTCTACACTTGAGTTGGCTTCAATTTTTTCCCCAATATATAGTGTTTACATTTTTATTAAAATACAGTAAAACATGAAAACAAAACTAGAGAAGCATACATTAAATGTTTCCTTATATTCTCCCCCATTTACTATATAATTTTTTTACAAATTTAAATGTTCCATAGAGCTTTGTTACATGGGGTTGTATGGAGCATTTGGAAGGAAAGAAACATCAGAATCTTCAAAGACAAAAAGAAGCGCTGGGAAGTAATTGATTCAATTCTTTATGTAGTGGGATTGTGGTTGTTAGTGAAGAAAGAGCTTGAATACTTTTCTTTGAATGACTTCTTAAAGGATTGAAGTTTATACATATCACCATAATTGCGTGTCCCACTTTTATTATGTCCAATGATTGGGTGCCCCCTATGAGTGGAAAAGTGAAGGTCAATTTTGATGGTGTTTTTTTGGCAACCCGAGGCCAACTGTTTATGGTTATGTGGTTAGAGATTTTCAAGGTATCATCATCCTTGTCAAGGGGGGTCTGATAGGTATTGCTGATGCTATTCAGGCAGAAATTATGGGCTTTTTTGAAGCTCTTCACATACTCAGAAAAATAGCTTTTTGATTGTTCAGTGGAAGGGGACTCCAGGGTGGTGTTTAGTTGGGCAGAAGGGAAGGCCTTGGTGTTTGCATCATTTTATTTGTGAGGCACAACATCTCTTGAAGCCACAATACTTGGGTTTACTTAGTGCACTTTTAGATTTGAAACTTGTACATTTCTTAAACATTTTTGCCACCTAATCAAAACTCAATTTTCATGTTCAGTTCATCATATACGTATTAACAATGACACATAATAATAATGATAATAAAAAATTCATAAGAATGGTATTATTCATGAATGTGCATGTGTCAGAACCCCCCAACAAAATGTAGTGGAGAAACACAAACACCGTCATCATCTTAATGTTGCACGATCTTTGTGTTTTTGTTTCCAAACCCACCTTCCTATCTCATTTCGAGGAGAGTGCATTATGACAACACCCTACTTACTAATTAATCGGATTTCTACTCCTAACTTGAACAGTAAGTCGCCTCATAAACTACTCTGCAAATCACCTCCCACATATGATCACTTTCGTGTTTGTGGATGTCTCTATTATGCACAAACTCTTGGCTCCACTCATCATAAATTTTCACTATGTGCCTTAAAATGTATTTGCATTGGATACCCATTTGGTCAATAGGCCTATCGTGTTTATGACCTCACCACCAAACAAATTTTTACTCCCCGTAACATAAAATTTCTTGAACATGAATTTCCTTTCTAAAACCCTTCATCTCACATTCAAATAACCCCACTATTCTACCCTATCTAATTCTTGAATCCTTTAGCCCCATGGTTGACTCACACACATCATAAAACCCATATATTCCAACATTTATGACCGAGATGCCAAGCACCAACCCCATTTTCTTCATTGAATCTTCATCCTCCAACCCAATCGAACCCGCATCACACCCATTACCCAATCACCCTTCTACTTCTACACATCCACAAAGAACCATTTTCTGTCTATCTTACTTGAAGGACTACATCTGTCCCATTTTATCGGCAGCCTCAACAACGTCTTCACCCTCCAATCAATCCTTTGCCAGTAGTGTTCACTACTCTCATGTTTAATTTATTATGATCGTTTTACTCCCAAACATTTACATTTTCTTTCGACCATATCTCAGCATGTTGAACCCACTACTTTCTCTTAAGCAATCTGACATGTTCATTGGCATAATGTCATGGTTGTTGAAATTCGAGCACTAAAAGACAAGACTTGGACTTGCATTTCAACCATTACCACCCAACAAGAAAGCTATCAATTACAAATGGATCCATAAAATAAAATAACATGCTAACAGCTCCATTGAACGCTTCAAAGCTTGACTTGTTGCCAAGGGCTACACTCAAATTGAAGGAACTAATTATCATGCCACATTTGTAACTGTGGCAAAACTTGTTATTACCGCAACGTGTAATTGGTTTCTACATCAGTAAGATGTTTACAATGTCTTCCTCCATGGTGATTTAAATGAAGAAGTCTACATGGAAATGCTTCCCGGATTTGCTAAAAAGGGGGAGACACGTGTTTGTCACCTTAATAAATCACTGTATGGACTTAAGCAATCTTCTCGCAATTGGTTCTCCAAGTTTTCATCTGCTCTTAGACTTGCTAGGTTCTGTCAATCTCAAGGTAATCACTCCATATTCATACAATCAAACAGACAGTTATTCACCGCCATTCTTGTTTATGTTGACAACATCGTTGTGACAAGCAATAATAATGTCTTAATTGTCAAGTTAAAAGACTTGTCTAGCATATCAATTTCATATTAAAGACTTGGTGTTTTAAAGTATTTTTTGGCCATAGAAGTTGCATGGTCACTTGACGGTATTTTTCTTAATCAACACAAATATGCCCTTGACATTCTTCATGACAGTAGACACCTTGGAGCTCGGTTAATTTCGTTTCCAATGGAGCAAAATCTCAAGCTCACAAATGATAGTGGCGATATTCTTCATGGTTCTAGCATTTATCAACGCCTTATGGCTTGGTTAATCTACCTCACAATCATGCACCTAGATAGTGTTTATTCTATCAACTTCTTAAGCCAATTTATGCATCAGCTCTATTAGCCTGACTATGACGTTGCTGTCTGAGTGCTCTAATACTTTAAATCATCACCAATCGAAGCATTTGTCTCCCAACCAAAACCTCTTTTCAAGTTTCTAGGTTTTCAGATTCTAATTGGGCAAGTTGTTCATTCACATGTTGCTAAGCTATTGGCTACTTTACAATGCTTGGTATTAGTCCCATTTCATGCAAGACCAAGAAACAAACCACTATTGTCTCGTTCCTCAATTGAAGCTAAATATTGTACTATGGCTACCAATATTTGTTGTGAACTTGTTTTACTAAAGGTGTTTTCTTTAAGATCTTGGTGTCGCTCATCCCTTACCCATGTGGCTTTACTGTGATAATCAAGCAACTCTCCACATTGCTAAAAATCAAGTTTTTCATGAATGCACACAACACATTGAGATTGATTATCATCTTGTTTGCGACAAACTATACTCCAAAATTATATCTACTCCTCATGCCATCAACTTGCTAACATCATCACCAAAGGTTTGGATTGTGATCAGTTTCATATCTTACTTAGCAAGTTGGGCACTAGAGACCTTCATGTACCAATTTGAAGGGAAGTATTAGAGGGGCTTTTTTTGTGTGTGTGAATTCAAACTCATTTTAAATTCAAACTTCTGCCAGCCGTTACAGCTTATCTCATGGATTTGTTACACATTCAAAGTCTGCCAACTTGTTGATCAGTTACACTTCTGCCAACTTGCCATATCAAAGGGATCTTATTTATTTTTTCATTTAATGTTTATGTATTATAAATACATACACAATTGTAAAGATTTACATAATATAGAAATCACGCACATTTCACCATTTTTAAAATTTAAAAGCATACAAGGGGATTCAACCCCTGGCTTCTTCCCTTGGGAAGGACGATGCCTCAGCCACTTGAGCACGGGGGCTTTGGTACCTTTCCTTCAATTAGATTGTGTGGTTTCTTACATTATGATAGATCTTTATTTAGGCTTAGGCGGTTAGGCCAATCAAAAGCTGCCACGTATACAGGTATAAATGAATTTAGAGTTCATTTCGTAGTTGTTGACAACTTTCTTACAAAGAATGATTAAATGGATAGCTTGCGATCATCCAAACATGTTGACCTGTGACAAAATCTTTTTTATTTTTGTAATAGGGAATATATTAATTAGAAAAGTTCATACATACTTGACTATCTTGATTCAGAGCAATTTGTATATCCCTTGGGATTATGCCAATTGCTAGATCTAGGCCTTTATTTTCCAAGCTACTTTTGGCTACCATATATGCTACATTATTCCTAGTTCTACTTACATGGTTTAAAATAACATTATCAAAGTTATTGAGGAGATTTTTGCAATGCGTCAATAGTAATCTTTGAGTCGCCTTCTACAACAATCTTCTTAACTCCCATGGTTACAGCTGTTTGTAGTCCAAGTAGCACAATCTCATTTTTCGCTTGTAGGGGAGAACATATGTTCCTCTGCTTGTGTCTTATTATGAGGCATTCTCCTTTTGAATTCCGTATGACTATGTCCATGCTTGCCTTCTGATTTCTTGTAGATAGAGCACCATCAAAGTTCATATTCACAAAGTCGTCATTTGGGGGTATCCATTTCCTTTCTTTACTTTTTTCCATTTCATGGGTTCTTACTAGAACTTTCAGGTCCTTTATTAGCCCGCATGCACTGGACAATAGTAAGTTTATATTCCATGGCTTTCCATTGAATATTATATCATTCCTATGTTTCCAGATAGTCCAACAATATATTGATATGCATTCACAAAGCCATTTCCTTTCTTTGTTTATTATTCCTTCTAATAGCATTCATTTGTTTAGTCATTCTTTAAAGGTTATTACATTTAGCCAAGAGCTTCTTATTGTTAACATTGATGCATGTCATACTTGTTCCACTTTTGGGCATGTCACTAGGTTGTGTAATCTTGATTCATTATTTTCATTACATAAGGGGCACATTGGTTCTACGTTTATATTTCTCTTGATTAGATTATTTCTTGTTGGCAGTGCATTGTTGCATGCTTTCCATATAAAGTGTTTTATTTTCGGTGGTATATTTAGTTTCCATAATTTTTCCTATGGGAAGTTGCTTTGGGAGTTATTACTTAGATTTGAAATATTTGTATTTGTGTTATTTTTATTGAGATTGTTATTCATTGTTCTATTAGTATGTTCTATGTTTGTGTCATTGTCATTTGTTTCACTATTATTAATTCCTTCCTACGTGTTTATATTTATATTTTCATTTTCATAACTGTTCTCCCTATGTTGTGCTATATTATTATTATTAATATTTCAATTATTTTCCTTATCAGATACTTCTGTATACTAACCTGATTTGACTGTGTATTGTCATTTTTTTTTAGCATGGTACCATATAATTCTATATTCTTGGTTATTTTGACTTAGAAATATTTTCTTAATTTCTAATAGTTCTTCTTCTGCTATATGTTCTTAAAGTGTATCTTCATTCCATTCTCTCTCATTAAGATTTATTATATCCCTTACATTTTCAATTTGATTGTTGTTTGGTTTGATGCTTCTAATTTTCATATATTCTATTGTTGGTATTCATTTATCTTCCCAAAAATTTATTTTTTCTCCATTTTCCACCTCCCATTTTATTCATTTTTTAAGAGATTCCTTCCTTTTAGTATACTCTTCCATAGCCATGAACTATTGTTATGACATTTTACTTTCATAAAAATTTTATTCTAGAAATATAACAATTTTAGGAATTTACTCAGAGGTTGTCCGGATTGTTTAGGATTCTCCATGCTTGTTTAGCTAGTAGAGCTTTATTATAACTGTGAAGATCTCTGAATCCAAGTCCCCCATCATTTTTATTTTTTTTTTAGAGTTTCTCATTTTATCCAATTAATTCTTTTTTTGTTTTCTTTTTGCCCCTACCAAAATCTTCTTTGCTTTTTATCTATGTTATTACATAAATTTTTTGGCATTAAGAAAGAGGACATTGCATAGGACGGGAGGGCTGCTATTACAGATTTTAATAAAACTTCTTTTCCGGCTTGATTTAATAATTATTTTTTTTCCATTCCTGTAATTTTTTATCAACTCTTTCTTCTAAATATGAGAATGATTTTATCTTATTATTCCCCATGCTAGATGGTAAGCCTAGATATTTTCCTGGTTTGCTTGTTTGTTTTACTCCTAGTTCTTTTGTGATGATTTTCCTAATTAGTTCCTTAATAAATATTAGTTCTGATTTATCATAGTTTATTGTTTGTCCTGGGGCCTAACTAAAGTTCTCTAAAAATGTTTTTAATATTCTTTGTGTATTTTATATTTGTTTTTGTGAAAATATAACAATCATATGCAAAGAGTAGATGTGTAATAATTGGGTTATCTCTCTTAATTCTTATCCCTTCAATATCCCCTTTATTTTCCATTTTTCTAAAGGAAAATGATAATATTTCCATACATATGAGAAATAGATATGAGGATATTGGATCTTCTTGTCTCAATCCTCTGTTTGGTATAATCTGGTTTCCTGGAGATCCATTAACTAGTATTCGATAGCTAATTGACTTGACACATTTCATTATCAAGCCTATCCATTTTTTATTAAATTCCATTTTTTCTAACTTTTTTTCAAGGAATTTCTATTCTACCCTATCATATGCTTTACTCATATCTAGTTTTAATGTCATGCTATAATCCTCTTTTTTATTTATTTTCATGAATCTAAGTATTTCATGTGCTATTATTATATTATCCATTATATTCCTATTTTTAACGAAAGCTCCTTGATTTTGGGATATTATGCCATCAAACACATTTTTTATTTTGTTTGTTAAGGTTTTTGATAGTATATTGTAGAAAACATTGCAAAGGCTAATAGGATGGTATTGTGTTATATTTTTCGGGTTTTTTAATTTATTTTTGGTATGAGAATTATAAAAGTTTTATTTATCTCATCTATTGTTTTATTATTATAGTATTTCTAATATTGCATCTGTTATATCTTCTCCTACTATATCC
>JAOXJP010228623.1:0-11093 GCA_025762735.1 Platanus orientalis | reverse complement strand
ATCTTGGTCTCGTTAGAAAGGTAACTGAATAACCTATCTAATGACACCAAAATCAAGCCAAAAAATCAAGTTTTGACAATAGAAAATTGGATCCAAAGTGAAAAACGGGATTACAACTAAAAACCCCCAAAAACTAAATTAACCATGGCATTGTTGACCTTATTACAAAATTACCCACCCCTTACAAAATTTTAATTGACTCCACATAACATGTAAATTTAAATCATGCCCTCTTATGTGGGGGTACATATATAAGTCGCATGATGTTGTCCACATCATTTTTCCGGGGTGGGGAGCAATTCGACCTCAAATTTGAAATCAACTACCATCCTTCACAGCTTGGTAATATGTTAAGAGTTTGCAACAAAGGTGGTACATGTAGTGGAAGTCCTAGAATTGTCTTGTGAGGGGACCACATATCACTGTCTCTCATATTACCTTAAGAGGAGGTTTGCATCACTGTCTCACATATGGCTCTGTGAGGGGACAGAGCACATCACTATCTCAGATAATGTCCTATGAGGGGACCACATATCACTGTCTCTCATATTACCCTAAGAGGGGGTTCACATCCTTGTCTCACATATGGTCCTGTGAGGTGACGGTTTGAATCACATAAATCCTATGAGGGGACGGTTCGAATCACAATCCTGTGAGGGGACGGTTCGCTGTCTCACATTTTACCCAGTGAGGAGTTAACTAAAACCAGATTCGAAAAACTGAACTCTTACTTTTATTAAAACCTTTTCAAATGCTTTCTAAAAACCATACAAACCACTTCAATGTTCAGAATACGAAATCGGTTCGAAGTTCTAAGATAGATGCCTTATCCAAAAATCACTTTTTATGCTTCCAATGTCTTTCAAAACAAAACACTTTTCGGTATAAGAAAACTGATTCGAATGTCAAAATTTCTATGCATTTTATAAATGCCACTTCTTATGCTTTTCAATGACTTTCAAAACAAATCACTTTTTGGTATAAGAAAACCAATTAGAATTTCAAAGTCTTTATGCATTTTATAAATGTCACTTCCTATGCTTTTCAAATACGTTTTCGAAAACCGAATCAATCTTCGGAACACATGGATACTTCATAATTCGAAACGAAATAGTAGACTAAGAACAAAACAAAATCAATATAATCATAGTTCATAGGATTGCTTAACCCAACTAGGCATTTAATAAGAATAGAACATTCGCAAGGGTTAAATACACTTGCAAAAATATCAAAGCACACATTTCTTGATCGGAGACCATAAATCAAACCATAAAATCATTCAACAAATATGGAAAGCTCTCAATCTTTGCACAACATATAATTCGGAAGTAAGATATCTCCATGCATGAGGCATGTTGAGAATAATCACATGGATTCGTTTTATTGATTTCATATCAAAAACTTAGAAGGAAGACACAATTCATAGATAATCACAAGGATCTCCAAAGTTCTACCATAAAAAAACGGAATTCATAGGAATCACATCATTTTTCAGATCATAGACATAGGACATGACTGAATTTGAGAAATTCAAATAGAGAGCTAGATACAATCATGCCAAATCACTTGAGAAATCAATTGGATCTAAGAATTTGGATAAGGATGTATGTAAAACCTATAGTATCCTTTAAAATCCTTGAAACACACCTTAAGACAAATGACTTTTCTGAAAATCATATATGAAAACATATGAAATCATGCAAGATCACTATAGATCAATTAGATCTAAGGAATTAAGAAGAAATTAGAGCATACTATGTGAGAGAGCTGAGATCCAATGAATCTAAGATCCTAATAATGGAAATAAGTTGCATCTCATGTATAATTACTTACCAATTCCAAATGACTTTTCTTCTTCATTTCCAAAGGAAACTCCTTAAGAATTCTCCTCTAGCTTCACTTATTTGATATTCAAAGATGATTTAACATTCAAAAACCATAGATCTACATGAATCTCTATTGAAAATCCCCAATCTATGGATATTATCTAAATCTAGGATTTTAAGGCTTACTTTGTTCAATTTGGAGGTTTTTCTCATCTTCTCTCCCAATTCTCCCTCTCTTTCTTTCCTTTACTTCTTTCTCAAGTATGTGGATCTTAATCGAATATACTTGAGGTTTTGTATCGAGATCAAATGGATCTCACTTGCCAAGAAGGGAAAATCATGATTTTCAAACATATATATATATGTGTGTGTGTGTGTGTGTAGACAATTGTCGAATGTCGATTTTTTTTAATGTTTAGGCAAAACCTGTTTTAAAGCCTGAGACGTTCAAGCATTCAAAATTATTTTCGAATGTTTTAACTTCAATCGTTCAAGAGAAATTTTGAACGATCGAAATTTGCTTCTTTGGTGTTTTTAGGTCTTTGGGGTTCACTTTTGAGTCAACCCTTCTCCCTAACTTTCTCACACATTTCTAGATGATACAATATCAAATTTTATCTCTAAAAATTACCTATATTATCTTTTCTTTATTTATTGTCTGGTATTAAAGATTGTTTAGACATATGAGGGGTGTTACACTTGGTCTTGTTGGAAAGGTAACTAAATAACCTTTTAAATGACACCAAAATCAATCTAAACAGGTAAGTTTTCACTCCCAAACTAAGGCCTAAAGAAAAGTAACGAAAATAGATCTTTCACTTTCTTACAAATTGAATAAAACTTATTCTACTTGAAAATAAGTATAAAACCTTAGAACTGATTAACAAGAAACTAACCTAGGTTAACCTAAAATTGAAAGAAAAATCTTTGCCATACAAAAATATTAAACTCAAAATACCAAAAATACCCCTACATAACCCATCAAATCTAAGAATGGGTTGTCTCTTGTTCCGCATCAGGTCTTCTGTTACAAATAAAGACTCTTATTAATGCCCTCACCCTAGGGATCTTCTTTTCATGGTGCCTTACCTAATCAAACCTCAATCATTGATTCAGGTGCTTTTGATCATATGATTGGGACATCCTCGTTTTCTTCATATCATATTTTCTCTTTGAGAGACAAAGTTTGAATTACAAATGATTATTTGTCTTTAGTTGTGGGCAAAGGTTTTGTGTCAGTTTCATTTACTAGGGATTTTTCTTTTGTTCTTCATGTCCTAAATTTTCTATGAATTTGTTATCTCCTAGCCATCTTCCTAAGAACTTGAATTATAGTGTTACTTTTTTTTCTTACACTATGTTTTTCAAGGACTTGGAGACAAAGAAGTTGATTGGTAGAGGCCATGAGGTTCAAGGACTCTACATTTTTTACACTTCTACGTATATGCTACTGCACTTCAACACAAACTACCCCTTGATCAAATTCTCTTGCTACTAAGTGAGCTTAGCTATATCAGTGGCATTGTAGATTTGGTTTCCTGTCCTTTCCAAATTTGAAGAGTTGTTTCCAACTTGTTTCCTTCCTTATCTGTTATGACCTTCATTGTGAGAGTACGCCAAACATTGGAGAGTCCCTTATCCTATCAGTTCTAGTCATACTACTACCCCATTTTCAATAGTTTAGTCCGATGTATGGGGGCCAGTTCTACTTGTTTCCTTGTTTGGTTCAAATTCTTTGTTACCTTTATTGATTATTATTCTTGAACTACATGGTTACTTATTGGAATCCAAAAGTGATGTAATTTCAATCCTTCGGTCCTTTCAAAAGACATTTGCCACTTAATATGATACAATGATGAAGATTCTTCGATTTGATAATGGTAGTAAGTGTCAAAGGACTTCTAGTCTTATCTTTCCCAACATGGTATTGTTCACCAAACCAGTTGTCCTGGAACTTCAGAGCAAAATGGCATTGTTGAAAGAAAAAACCATCATCTTCAGGATAGTACTCAAGATTTGCTCCTTAGTATGAATGTCCCAAAGGTGTTTTGGTCTAATGCTTTTTTGATTGTTGTCCACCTTACAAATTGTATGCCATCTCGTGTGTTTGGGTTCAAATCCCTATTTGAGACTATCTCCAATAACTCTTCCTTATTCTTTATTCCTCCTAAAGTCCTTAAATGTATTTGTTTTGTTCATATCCCAAAGTCTAACAGGTCCAAACTTGATCCAAAGGCCCTTAAGTGTATTTTCTTGGGGTATGCTCCAAGTCAAAAAGGGTACAAGTGCTATCACCAATAAACTCGAAAGCATTTTGTCTCCATGGATGCGACATTCTATGAATAAATTCCATTTTCTCCTCACAGAAGACTCCTCTTTAGGGGGAGCATGTTGTTGAAGAGGGGTCTTCTCTTTATTTTCATATTCCTTTATACGTCCTTGATTGCGGTAGCAAGGCTAATATAAGTGATAGTGATTTAGGAGATACTTATGAAGTCGATGGAGGAAGTAAAGGGAGACTTTAGTAGATAAAGATTTTTTAAATAAGTATTCAAGAAAGAATAAAGCACAGGACATCCCTCATGCACCTCTCCAAGAAGCCTCTTCTACTTATCTTCATCTCCGTCTAACATAGGTAATGTCTTTGTTCCTATTCATGATGATTCTTACCTTCACATTGCTCTTTGGAAGGGAGTACCCAGCATTTGCTAACCATGTCTTATATGATGCTCTCTACCTATCATTTCAAGTTTTTTCTTCCTTCATGTATTCTATTTTTATTTCATGCAGTGTGCCATTAACCCTTCCCTAACCAAAATGGAGAAAGGCCGTAGAAGAAGAGATTAAGGCATTGGAAAAAAAAAAAATAGCACATGGGATATGATTGACTTACCAAGAGGAAAGGAACCAGTAGGGTGTAAATGGGTGTTAAGAAATCTGGTGAAAGATGCCATGTTTAGTCAAGTAAGATGCAAGACTGGTGGACATATATTCTCCACCTTTATCAAAATGGAGAAATGTAATTTTTGCATCAAACTGGACACTCACCAACTTATGAAAAACTTTAAGGATAAAGTAAACCTCACTTTTAGATTTCAAGAGATACATCCACATCACACAAGAATAATCAACAAATGTCACAAAATATTGAAAACCAAACAATGAAGTAGTGGGTGAAGGGCCCCAAACATGAGTACGAACAATTTCAGAAGGCAAAGTACTTTCATTTCCATGATAAGAATATGAAGACCTACAATCTTTGGCTAGTTCACATGTTTCATATAACAGTGATTTACTTGAAATAAAAGAAGATAGCTAAGGAAATACTTTCTTTAACACAAATAATGAAGGATGTCCTAGAAATTGATGAACATATCAAATTACTAAGAAAACTACTACTATCAAAAGAATTAGACGGTGCAAGGCCAGGCTGTCCAATACCCAAAGAAACCCAAGATTTCAGGAGAAACAAAGACCTGCAACAGGGTTGAGAGAAGCCAGGGAGAGAAACCCTGAACAAGCTACTGCACCCAACCCCACAAGAGGCGACAGACATGGTTTATCATGTCTTTGTATTAGAGATATGGTATAAGAAGCCTCATACTTAACTATCACATAGTAAAGATACTAATAGCTTTAGTGAATACTATGATATCATCCATGTCATATGAGAGCCTAACTATGCAGACAACTATTCTACCCAACACAAAATTCATCCACAGATTGCTCCAGGTTGGAAAAAATCACTTGCAATGAAAAGGAGATTCTGTGTAAGAGCACCTCCTTGTTTTATATGAGTTCTTCTGATGCTGGCCTTATTTTTTTTATTTTTGGTCCTGGTGGTTAACTGCCAACTTCCTTAAAAATGTTTCAAGACCCTTCAAAACTTTGATTTATGGACACGAAACATGGTTACAAAACGAAGAACTATTAAGTAATGGTTAGAAAAAATATATGAGACAACGCAGATAATTTATTTTACAGAAAGTGGAAGAGATCTACAAGAAGCCTACAAAAAAGACTAGATAATTCACATGATTGAAAAACAGTAGAAAATTTGGTTTTGGAAAACTCTTAAGATCATACAACAAAATTCACATTTCACCTGTAAATTTTTCTGAGTTGCTAGCTTGCATAGATGGGGGTTATTTATGATACTACAACGTTTCCTGGTCAATTTCCCTTCATCAAAAGCTTCATCCAAAAGAAAAAGGTGCCTGCCAACAACATACTTGAGGAAAGCATGACCAAGTACTTCAAGCCTTTCAAGAGAAAAGCGCTCCAAGCACTTCTCTGTAGTGAGTGCTTCTAAGACCTAAAAGATAATTGCATCACAATTAAGGGATTGAGTGTTGTCGTTACTAACTTATTTTAACATATAATATGTCAAAAGGGACACTAATTATTATTTAAGAAGGCCTTACATGATGTGCAGTAGCTTCAGATCCCTCTGGGAATGAATCTGATAACTTCTTCTTAAGCTCAATGGCCACTAGTAAATTTTCCAGCCGATGCATTATAGATGGTAATAAGGACAATGAATTCCCCATATCTTTAGAAAAACCTATGATCTTCACTGAACAAAGTTCCGGGGGTAACTCCATAAAGTACTCCTTTTTTTCGCGTGCCTCTGGTTTCACCATTTAAAAACTCAGAAACCAACTATTAAAAGAAACAAAATAGAATTTTAAAACTGATTTCTGTGTAAGTGATATATTAGGTCCATACCACATTTGAACATATAAGCAGAAAGTGATATGGAGATATATGATACAGATCAAAAGATAAGAACTTAAATATATTAATCCAAAAAGATGGGACTTTCTATATAAACAACATGAAAATACATTAACCAAATATATACCTGTATTCTCTTTCTTTCGGTCATGTAGTAAGTTGCGTAAAGAGAAAAGTTGTTTTGCTTTCAGAAAAGGTTGTTCAGGGTATTTAAGACAAATTTTAAGCCTGAGTTGAAAGAAAGAAACAAAACATTACTAAGGAAATGGTTAGATAAGCAAGTGGATGGAATCAAAATCATGTTTTATGCTACTATTGACCACTCCTTGGACATTCTTTCATAATCTGCAATACATGGTACAGGACAAGGAGAAGTCATATAAAATGAGAATATAGAAAATACATGTATACCATTGATGAAAATAGCTCGATGCAGCCACTGTTATATTTCATAGATATATGGGGATATGTTTGTAAGGGTTCATATGTTTTTGTACAGTATTGGAGTATACTTGTAAATACCCGTAGTTGTATTCTAACTTTTTGATATATGAAGCAAAGTATGTGAGA
This sequence comes from Platanus orientalis, assembly GCA_025762735.1. Taxonomy (NCBI): domain Eukaryota; kingdom Viridiplantae; phylum Streptophyta; class Magnoliopsida; order Proteales; family Platanaceae; genus Platanus; species Platanus orientalis. The sequence continues at coordinate 3,960 of JAOXJP010228623.1, read as the reverse complement.
GTGGCTCTTCCCTCTCCATACGTATTTTTCTCAATCTCCCCTCTCCTCTTCTTCTTCTTTCCTTCCTTCTTCTACTTGAATCCCTAACATAGAAATGCCAAAATCTCATACATTTCCACTTGGAATCAGAGCCAGGTTCGAAAAACATCCCAAGGTCTTGCTGTCCAAAGAACGCCATATCCCAGGGGTTGCTGACGTTAGCACAAAGGTCGAGGTATGTGAAAACTTCATTTTTTCTTTTTTATATATTATTTTTAGAAATTTATGGTGGTCCTTTCACTCAATTTGATTCAGTTATGATTTTTTCAAGGATTTTTAGGGATTCCGCTCAAATCTGAGTAATCTACTCATTTAGGTTTGTTTTTGTGTTTTTTTTCTTCGAATATTGGCAATGGATTGGTCCTTTTAAGCTAGAAATCTATTGGGACAAGTCTTGTTCAATTTGGTTTCGATTTGAGCAAGTAATGAAGATTTTCCTCTTTCCACACTGATGTCTAGAGTTGCAACTAGTCTTTTGGGTTATGTTTTGCTTCGATCTTACTGGAAAACATTCTCTATCACATGTCTTAATATTTTATGGCTTACATGATGAGTTGTGCTTATGTTTGGGTTCTATTATGGCTATTTCAAGTTTGTTTGATGTAGTTTGGCTGTTTTTTGTGCTCCACAATCCTCGTGCATACGTGTTTCTTGTGTAGGATTGTGTAGTCTTATATTTTGGTGTATCTCGTTGCTAACGGTTGCTGTTCCTTATGTCTTTGGTACTTTTTGGAGGTTGTTGTTGACATGTGGAGGTTTGTTATTGGACTGGTTGTGTTTGGAGCCTATTGTGTGTATATCAATTGCCTAAAGTTCTTGGTTGTTACCTCATAACAGTGTTCCTCTCTTGTATGGTTGCCCGTACATCATCTAGCTCTTAGTTTGATTCAATAACCCTGTGGTTGTGGAAGCTCAACTTGTCTCTCTCAACAGTGTTGGTGCTTGTTGCAATTGTTGAGTGGTGTTGCATGGTTGATGTGTTTGGCTTAGGCTTGTTTGCGATGCTTTCAACGCTTTGGTTGCTTGTTAGTGAGAATTGTTCTTGATGTGGCCGCTATTTGGTGTTGTTGATATGTGGTTGCTCTATACGGGTTATGGCACAGTTGCATGTTCTAGTAATGAAGCCTCCCTTCATTGCTCTATGTCCAATCAGCCCTGGATCATCGATTTCGGGGCATCTCATCATATGATTGGTATGTCTTATTCGTTTTCATCTTATCGTGTTGCTTCTAACCAAGATAAGGTTTGCATTGCAAAGAATTCCTTGTTCTCTATAGCTAGTACCGATTATATTCCTCTTACATCTTCTTTACATTTATCTTCTATGTTCCATGTTTCTAACTTTAAGTTGAATCTTGTTTCTATTAGTCATATTTTAAAAGCCTTGAATTATAGTAACTTTTTTTTCCCATTCATTGTGTTTTTCAAGACTTGAAGACAGGGAAGACTATTCGTAGAGGCCATGAAGATAAGGGGTTGTACCCATGGTATCAAATGTCTTGAAATGTCTTCTTATATGTCGCCTGACATATGTCCATGTCTACCATGACCGACACAACATATTATCTACACCGACACAAAACATTATCTACATTATAAAACTTTAAATTTTTTTGTGTTGATGTATTGAGTGAATATTTTCCTTACACAGTGTATTATTGCGTAATGTTGACATTGTGTTCTGCTAAAACATTATATGAAAACGATAATTTTTTTCTTTTCTTTTCGGATAATATGAAAAACAACAAATTTCAGAAAATAAAAGGAGGGAGAAGGAAGAGAAAAGAAGAAAGAAGAAAAGGAAGAGAATCTGTTTGTTCCCTCATGTTTATCCAGTTAAATTATAATATGTTTGTTAACCAATATGTATAATATCCTAATAAATTCATGTCTATTTATTAAGAATATTATAATAGAAGTGTATTATAATGTATTAAATTAAGTTGTCATTCCTAATGAATCTATCGGTTCCCTTATGCTATATAATAAGATTAAAACATGCTTCCTAAGTTTCCGTAATTTTTACAATATTTCTTTTTGACATTTCTGATATATGTCTTATTTGGACTGATTTATATTTCCACCGATACCGACATTTTGAATCTTGGTTGTACTTTATGGATGGTTGTTCATTTGTTGCCTCTACTATTTAGTAGAGTCCACCTCCATCATCAATAGTTCAGCAACCACTTCCCTCTGTTTTTTTCCCAACATACTCAACTCTTTCAATGGCATTATCCTCTTAGTCGTGTCTCCCTTTCTATACTACAAAAATTATTTCTTAAGCTATGCAATTCCATTTCAGATTTCCTAGAATAGGATATAACAAGATGCGATGCCAAACTGTTGTAGGGAAATCTAGGCTTGTATATCTTCTTTAAGTAGGCTCAAATAAAGATTGTGGAAGCTTAATATAAATTTAAAGAACCAAGAATAGTTTTCAAGCAAACCCAATTAACTACAAACTTGAAAAGAACAAAGGAAAGCATCAAACCAAGATTAGGAGATTGATTAGAGAAAATTAGAGAAGCAAAAAAAAAAGGGAAAAAAAGGAAAGAAACCACTGAGGGTAATTCTGGAAATTTATATAAGAATTAGTGAAATTACTAAAACAACCCTGATCATGTTTCAAAAAATTCTACCACTTTCCAGGGTGATTATGATCTCTATTGGGAATCTATGACCAAAATTTCACATGATTCTTCTTGTCACGCCCCGAAACTTGCACACAGAAATCGGGGTAATATAAGGAAACGCACGTGCATGGCGTCACAGATCTCAGAGTGTGACATTACCTTTTCCTTGCGGAAGGGGTTTCTAACTTACTTAACTTATTGATTTGAAACGTATATATTTTTTTTCATTTCTTTCTTTTATCCAATTACTATCCCCAATTACCAAACATTCACAGCAAAAGCATAATCATAAAATAACAACATTCATCTATAAAGTGCAGCAGAATATAAACATGTACATTTTAAACTACGCAATGGAATATAACAAGAAACCTCTAATAGCCATAACAAATAACTATTAATCTCATCCATCAAACTAAACATACCCCTAAGCATCTAAATAGCACTATCAAATAGGTCATTCAAACGAGCCAACATCATCACCTCAAGTAAAATCACTAATTAACTCAATTAAATCTTGTCACCAAACCTAAAATGTCTCATACATAAGTGCTGAAAATAAACAAACAAAAAGAAGTAACATAGGCGGTTCGTTCATCCCCACGAACCATCTTTTTGAACTGAACCTGCCAAGGATCCTGTGCTACAGGGCGCCATCTAAGAGGGGGTTAAAAACATGGGTAAGCTATAAAGCCCGTGAGAGAACATACATAATGTCACACGGAATAAATCGTATGTCACGAGTACGGAATAATATCAAATCAGAACAGATGAATACATAAGACTCGACCAACCACAACAATGATCAGAATCTAATAAGAGTGTAGAAGTAATAAGCCAAATTGACAAGCATTTATAACTGAATTCAGCAAAGCGTAACTCATAAGGAAAGTGCAACATGTAATGTAAATGTCTGTTTCAAAAATACTCATAAATAAATAGGCCTTAGCACCTTTCAAATAAGCTATCTTAGCTAATAGATCTTAAAACTGATGCATGCTCATGGAAGTCTAATACAGCTCTCAACTCATGTAACCCACAAAGGGTTTTCACTAAAATACACCTCGGATCAAAACAACTCAACCCATGTAGGGTTCCTGATAGGGCTGTCAATTATCCGGTTAAGCATCCGAATTTGATTCGATGAAAGCAAATTCGGATGCTCATTGCCAGTCCCAAGCCCGGATAAAGGAGGAGGGTGGCGTCATGTTGAGAGCCGGCCTTAATAAACTACTCAAACCTTAAACATGAATCTTGAAAATACGTTATATCGATCTAATACTAG
>JAOXJP010228622.1:0-11093 GCA_025762735.1 Platanus orientalis | reverse complement strand
AGGTTATCTCAAGTTGAATGAATTTAAGCTCCTTACCAATTAATAAATAAATAAGACAAAATATTATATTTTCTCTTGTATTGATTTTTCCGTATTTGCTTAATTTTATTGAAATATAACATTAAATATAAGGGTTTTCTATATTATTGTAAAATGATTTAAATAGACTAATAAATACTTTTTTTGTTGCATTGTCTCGTCCATGAAATGGATGATCATTTTCTTGCATAGGATAAAGAACCACAAAGATTATAGAGTTGTCATTGAGATATTCAAAGTCTTATAAAAACCAAAGAAAAAGAGAGGTTTACTGGTGTTGTTTGGACCTATAGATCTGAATAGCATCAGCCTTGTTCAGGCCTGCACCATTGAACGGAGAGAAGAATAAAAAAAATAAAATAAAATAAAAAATTATCTACAGGCAAAGGGAGGAGACAGGGCAATAGCAGTGGTGGCGACAATGTTCGACGGGGGGCCGGACTTGGGTGGCGTTGGCTGGAAGCGGGAAGAGAAGAGGAAGAAGATAGGAAAAAGAAAAAGAGAGGAAGAAGAGGAAGAAGATGAAGAAAGGAGGAGAAAAGAGAAAAGGAAGAAAGAAGAGATGAAGGAAGAGAGAGAGAGAGAGAGTTTACACGTAAGAGAGATTTTACGCATGGAGAGAGAAGAGAGCATGAGCGGGGTGGTGAAGAAAAAAAATTAAAAAAGGTTTAAGTTTGTGAGGATAATTTGGAAAATGCACATAGTATGGTGAGCAGAAAAAAGAGGATGACGAGTTCGGGGTGTGGTAATCAATTTTGGAAGTGCCAATAGCTCCTCCCATAAATCAATTGGAGCCGTATGCTCTGGTCTACCCCTCTCGTGCTCCATTAAGGTGGGTGCGGGCACATGTCGGAAACATCACGGATAGCAAAACCAAAAAACTGACAATTGTTTTCTCCAGACATGCCCGCAGCCACCTGACACAATGGATCTTGATGCGACCAGACCAGATTATACGGTTCCAAATCAACTACGCTGGTCAAGTATAAACCATAATTGTTTTTGGTTTTGGTTTTTTCTTTTGGATTGATCTCGTCCCGCGTGCAACCCCAAAAAATGGTTAGTGCAACGATCCATCCATCGAGAAGACTTCCAAACGTATGCGCCATGCCCCTGATGGGACACTCGAGGGCGGAATCAATTCACTTTTTTAAAGGCTTTTGATTCCCCCTCCTGAGTGTCCCATCAGGGGATGTCGCACTTGATATCTGACCCCCAAACTTGGGCCTACCAACTGCCCGGGAAGGAAGGATCGATTAACAAGCAAGATGCCACACGTACGATAACCCTATGTGGCACAGAGTATCACATCGCCATCATCTATCGATGTGGGCTGCCGCGACCAACAACGGGCTTCGGCTGCTACTGCGCTCATGTGCTTCGTTCTCCCCAATCGCTGCTGCCACTCTTACTTCCTCGCTTCGAACTGGTTTTGGTTCCCTGCCATTAATGGAGAATACCCAGAGTTCTTCCTTCTCTGCATCTGCTCTTCCCAGAAGAAGGTACCTCTCTACTGCTCCTCTTGTTACTGAAAATCCTAGTCTGTGTGTCTTTCTTTATTGGGTATTTTTTTATTAAAGAAATTAATGGCTATGAAGACTGCAATTCTTTGAATTTTTATCTTCAGTAGCGGGGGTAGAGGTAGAGGTGGCGGTTCAGATATGAGAGAAGATCGGCAGCGACCCAGAGGCGGAGGAGGTCCTGCCAAGGATAAAATCGACGCCCTTGGGAGACTCTTGTTAGAAAAATCTTACTCCTTTCTCTTTTGAATTTGTAGTTGTGCAATTCATTCACTTGGTCGAATCTCTGAAATAGCTGTTGCATTTATATCTATTCAGAAATTAGCATAACAGATTTTTCCCCTTCTTTTTGGTTGGGTAGGACAGGGAAATTATGTTTATTGTTTATTTTTTTCCCCTTATCTGATGCTTGATTTTGTAATTGTTGGATGTTTGCTCATGTCTTTTATTGAGTTTTGTGTATTTGAAATATAACATTGGTGTGTTATGGAACCGGGGTAATTCATTTGAAGTTCCAAGCAATTATTTTTTTTTTTTTCCTTTTGTGTTCAGGACGCGCATTTTGCGGCACATGGCTTCTGAGTTGAACTTGGATATTCGGAGTGATGGGTATGTCAAGGTGGATGATCTCTTGAAGTTGAACATGAAAACATTCGCGAATGTTCCGTTAAGATCACACACGGTTGATGATGTGAGGGAGGTTGGTTCTGTAAATTCTCTGCCTCTTTACTTGTTTTTTTTAATTTATAGGTGTTCTCTTTTAACATCTCCAAGGATAAGATCCCATACAAGAAAGTTACAGGTTTTTTTTAAGTAGGTTGTAGATTTTTTTTAGGTCAAGTAGGTTGTAGTTGTTGAAAGATTCATATTCCACTTCGGAACTTTTTGATTCTCACCATAATGTTGGATCTCTAACTGACATATACTACAAGAGAATGAAGGAATGATCTTTTGTCCAAATTATGAATTTCTTGGTAGTTGTAGAAGGACCAAAGAAGATAATAAAACATAAGAAGGAATACATCATAGATAAAAGTGGAATGATCATTACCAGAATATTGCCTGAATACAGCACCCTTTCTTTATACATAACCAGAATATTGCCAGAATACTGCACCCTTTCTCTATCAAATTAAATTCTAGAAGGCCACTATAAGGTTGTGTTTGGTTCCTTGGAGTTTGAAATCCTTCGAGTTTGGGACGGGTAATTAATAATTGAGGTAGATATGTTTGTGGATTTTCAGTACCATGAGATAGTTCCCACACTTCTTTAGAATCTAAACTCCCACAACTTTAGGTGGAGCATTTAATTCTTGTTGGTTGTGGGAGTTTGATTTGAGAGATAAAGTTGGAAATTCCATTAATGCAGACAAGGTATATCAAATCAATTGATAAAGCAGGTATTTTCGTCAGTTTGCATCCCAAGGATTGAAACACAGCCTATATGAGTGCATTAATAAGGAAGTTATGGTACCACCATTTAGTGATTTTTTAGGGGGCATGACCCTTTTTCTTTCTGTGTAGTTTTTCTATTTCTGCTCTCTTCTTCTTCTTCTCCCTCTTGTATCTTTTTTTTTTTTTTTTTTTTGGGTATCTTTGTTTATCTTTTCTTCCTCTTCAATAAAATTTCAGTTTATAAATTTCATCGTAGCAAAAAAAGGAAAAGAAAAAAATCAAGGTTATCCTTCAAAAAAAAAAAAAAACAAGAAAAAAGAAAAGGAAGGATTAAGTATGCTATTGCTTGGAAATGATGGTTTTCATTTGAATATTCGGCTCTGTACAAGAGCTTGTGCTATTGTTTGTTATGATACTAGCATCTGCTGTTGTGCTTATATCAGGTTCCACAACCTAGTTTTTTGTTGTTGTTGTTGTTGTTTTTGTTATTCTTTTATTTTGTTTGACCGGTACACTTTAGAAACAAATACATGTCTTGAGAGAATTTTTCCTGATGTAGATCTCCTTATTAGAACTACCATTCTAGTTAATGCAAACTTCATTTCTCCCTTTTTTCAGGCTGTCAGAAAGGATAATAAGCAGAGATTTAGCTTATTGGAAGAAAGTGGGGAGCTGTTGATACGTGCGAACCAAGGACACACAATAGAGGTGATATTTCCTTCTTGCAACAAAATTGAATTTGTACTTCCCTTTGCTTTAAATATTCGACAACAAATGAATGTGAACTAGTGTTTGAACTTGTTTCAAGTTTATTTCAAAATATAAAAGTTGAAAACAGTCTACTCCTATGAAGTTTCATTTAGGGTGCTTGATCATTATTAGAGGGTCAACTCAACAAGGCCTTATCCCAACTACATGGTGTCGGCTGCACCAATCATGTTTCACGATTCCACTCTATCTAGGGCTATATCTATTGTCTGAGTATGTTTCGATACATTGCTAAAAAGATTCGTTTATCTCTGAAGACATTTTGGGAAAATTAAAGAAAGGACACCTCTCATAAACAAACAGATTTTTTTAGAAGAAAAATTCTTTTTTAAATCTCACAAGCATTTATTGATGGGATTTTGTGGAGAACAAAAACTGTGCATGATTTTAAAGGCGAGGGGTGTGGTATGGTTGGTTAATAGTGCAAATAGGGTCAATAGATTTTTCTGGTTATTGAAAATTGGTATATGTGATATATACACATATCTTGATGTGTATGTTTCTGTCAGTTTCCCCATGTCAAAGCTGTGGATTTCTAGAAAACCTCCCTAGTGCTAATTGATATGGAAATCTGTGATGAGAAAATATTAGTTTGGGTGGCCTTCCAAAGAATCCATGCACTTACTTTGTATATCAATTGATAGAAAACTCTGCACAATCTGAAAATTGTTAAAAATGATCTTATTAATGGTTTTTCTATATAAAAGTTCTCTAGAAGATCCTGTAGGTTGTTACATATTTTGTATGTATTGTTAATCCCATTCCAAAACTTGTAAGTGCATGTAATGTGTGTGGTCATTGTACTGGATCAAGTATGTAATTTGTAAATCTATGTAAGTCCAAGCCAAGTCTGGTCAAAGCTTCAAGAAGAAGTTAAAGCCGGGAAGACCACAAGCATCAAGGGACTTAAGCCACACTGAAGACCTCATGAATTCTCAAGCATGGTTCCAAATTTCAGCGAAATTTCTCGAAATTTTGTCGAAATTTCCCCACTTCCAAGGGGTAACGAAATGAAATATAAGGAGAATGCAAAAATTCCAAAATTTCTTCGAAATGTCAATGAAAATATGTTGATATTAGCGAAATATTGACAAAATTTTGGCAAAGTTTCACGGATATCAATGCTTTCAACAAGATTTATTATGCATGAGCTATACCCATTTTAAATCTATTGTTTGCTATGATTTTCAATATGTTATTCTAGACCAAAAATAATAACTCCACTTAAAACCTTTCTAGTAACAATATTGTTTAAATTTTGTTTATAAAATAATTAAAATGATTTCTTTTTAAAAATGATAAAACATATATTTGTAAAAATGTTTTTTTTTAGTATGTATGCATAAATTAGATATGTGCTACAAAAACTGTGTATAACTTTGTCATATAAAATTTATTTACAAAATGACTAATTTAAGATGAAGAATTAGGTAAAGAAATCATACAATTTGACATGTTTGGTAGTCATTTATTTATAAAAATGACTAGTAACCATTTGTTGATTTATATGGTTTATTTGTACATAAATTATATGCTTTATGTATTTATTTGAGTCTTGAATGTGCAATCATGCTCAACATAGATTGAAATTTTCATAGCAGTTCATATCAAAATTTTCATAAATTTTCTAATATTTCGAAACATTCCAACGAAATTTCCATAAATCTTCATAACGAAAAATCCATCAAAATCGAAATTTTGAACCTTGCATGATTACATGTTTTGATAAGTGAGAAGAAGTATGATAATCTATATTGCCTGATTGGAAACATAATTGAAGGTGAAGTTCTTGTGATGTCTACAGTAAGTTAGAAATCAAATGTACATAAAAGTGATGGGAGTTCAAAGGGTCTGTTTTACGGTTGGTACAAGGGTAACCTCTTTTGCAGTTGGGGCAAAATATGCATTCCAATTATTTTACACGTAATTGGCGATAGAAAAGATGTCTACAGGAAAAAGGATAAAACAGTTCTTATCCCAATTTGGCTAGATAAATCAACCGTTGAACCCAACACTGTTTACAATTGGTCAGATTTTTACCATGTTAAAATGACTTCAAAACCAAATTGATCTGATGCGTAGCTGTTCTGTGAACGCCAATGTTAGCTCATGGTTTCTGGTTTTGCAGCGAACAAATGGATTGAGTCAAGATCAATCTAATATGGTTTTCAGATAGAGTATACATTAATGAAAGGCACTGGCTGATTTTGCTTGGGTTTTCAAGCAAATATGCTTTTATAGATGAAACACAATAGTTAATATTTCTGGTGGGTGTTAGACAAGCTAGTGAAGATTGTCTTGTTTCTCAATTGTTGGATTAGCAAGCAATACGAGGGTTTTGATTGAGTTCTTAAGTTAGAACGTTTTTATTTTTCAAATTAAAAATGTTCCTTTTCCATTTACATGAACGAGTAGGGTTTGGAAGAGAACTTGATACAACTTCTCAACAATCGATTAGGCTTTGAGGTTCAGAGACGATTGGGAAATTGATTGAGAAGTACCTATCAATAAAAAGAAAGAGAGTAAGAAATTGATTGAGACGTTGGTTATGTGAGAAAGGATGTAGAGAGGGTTACATGAAAGGGTTTGAGGTTTTCTTTTCCAAGGTTTGGTGAGAATGAAGGTTGATAAAGGCCTAGTATTTTTTTTTTTTGCTTTCTCACTTGGTGGAATTTGGATATCTCTCATGCCGTGGATGTAGGTGGTTTTGTCGAACCATATCTTTACAATGACTTTATTGTCTGTTGGTTTGAGCCTTTAACTCACCATGTGCCAACAAGGAAGATATCCGGTGATATATAGATAACACTATACCTGTTTTGTTTGCCAAATCACCATTAACCAATTGTGATCGAAAGGTACAGGCAATGAGATTCGTTAACTTTTCAGATGTGGTGGGATCAACAGGAGTGCCACATATGCAGGTGGATGCAACACAGAGACAGTTGCATTTTCAGTGCACAAATAGTAACATATATAAAAACTAGTAACTCTCACTATATCAGACAATCAAATGTGTTTCCAACATGTATTTTGAGGCATAGAAACAAAAATCAATATCAAATAAGCTCTTCTATATTAGGGTTGCACCCTGTGCATGAGCGTGCATTTGTGTGTGCATGGGTTGTGATAAACCACTCGTTTGATAATAAGATCAAGCTCAGGTTTGGCAATTGCTTACTAAAAACTCAGCAGACTTTTCAAAAACCCGATCCAACCTTTCATTTCACTGAGGAACCTGGTTCCTAAAATCTTTCCAAGGTTTAAGTTGGTGCATTCAACCAGAATAATAACCAGACCAGGTATGTTGGGCGTATCCCACTCAAGCTCAAACTTGACCCAAACCCATCCGGCTGGGATTTGGTGTGTCCCCTAAAGTGCCCCCAATGTCTCCCCACATATGCAAGAGGGGGAGGGGGATACATCACGTCGAAAAGTGACTTACATGTGGTGCACTTTAGGCACACTTTAAGGGGGCATGCCAAATCCCAAGGGAATCCATCCCATTGCCGCCATTTATCGAGACAAAGTAGGTAGTATAATTAGCCTAACTCATTTGAGAGGAAAGAAAATAAAGAAAGAGAAATGATCGTGATGAGGGGAAAACATAGAGTAAGAGGTGTTCGGTAACATGAGTACTCAACATCAGCTTCGCCTCATAGAAGGTCCTGTAGTTGCATTGTTGAGCCGTTTTATGAAGTTGCCTTGCCAAGGAGAGACAGAAAGAGAATACCATTTTAACCATGGACGTCCTTTAAATACTAGTGGAGTGTACAAGCACCTACGCCACTCAATTCTTTTCTAATCAATTCTAAGATGTCCATGATCTGCACAAGAAACAATTATTACCAATTAAAACAAACACCAGCAGAAGAAAACACCAATCTGTGATAACGTTCAGCATAAGTAGTATCTGTATATGCAGTCTTGGCTAATGTGTATTGTAGTTGGAGCTGGCACATGTTAAATATGTCCATAAGAGTTCATTTTGTTACTGATACGGTGATAAAAGACGATGAGTCAAGCTGCTTTTAGCATATCTTCGTATATTAAACAATAAAAATGGGACGAAGTTTCTTCATCTATGTTGTTTTCTGGGTTAGAAGAAAACAATAAGTTATTAATGGAAGAGAAATGGGAGTTATTGGCAATTATCCGTACGGATGGTAGAAGGAGTAAGCAAGTTATATATATATAATCATTTCACTTATTATATCGCTTGTCAATAGCTTCCATAAATCATCCGGGAAGACCAACAAAATATCCGTGGGAATCACACACAAGGTAAAGCCTTATTATATTCATGCATATGTGGAATTATACCATCCACTTTAAACACCCATCTATGGAACCATGTTACATGTACCCATGCCACAAGGAGCTTGTCCATGGAATATGACACATAATGTGTGATATAGTATGCATGTAGATGAGTGGCGTGTGTGCATAGGAGATAGACATAAAATCACAAAAGCAATAAAATATTATGACCTAGAATCCGACTCATACCAATCACATGTAAAATTAGATAGTTTTCAAGTTCTGATCACCATGCATTAGAAAGTTAGGAGTTTAAAGTGTGTATTACATGTTAAAATATTCAACTAATTTAAAGGTATCAAATATGGGAGCTTGATGTCCAGAAAATTCTAATGGTTTAAAGTGTGTATTAAAGTGTCTAATTAAAGATAAAAATAAGGGAAATCATCAAATAGGTTAAGGGTTTAACCTTAGACACCTTAATGAATCCATAGATGCTAGTCAATGGGTTATGGATATGAAGGCCTAGTTCAAACAGTAAAATCCAGCAAGCAATATTTTAGAAAATTTTAATGAACAACTTTTGATCAGAAAATTAAAAGAGGTCTAAAAGGTGGGGTTAAGCAACGTAATTGAAGAGGTTTGCATGGGGAAAGTTAAGGGGCTGTGGTAGGCATTATTAGGGTTCAAAACAGAGGCTTTGGGTTGGGAAAGTGCCCAGAAAATAACACCCAAGTCCTTGCTATATGCCACAACAACCATCAATTTAACCACTGTGTTGGGGATTCGAAAGAAACAAAGAAAGGAATGATAGAACCTGATGGTGATAATGCGAAGCTTCCTTGAGGTCTGTAGTATGCAACCATGCAAGATAACAAGCCCAAACAGTGTCAGAGATTGATAATTTAGATGAAGACCAAAATGAGCCAAAAATTGATGGTGACGCCTCCCTCTATTAACCCAGGCTAGGCTTTTATTTTGATTGAATTTTCAATCAATCCCCCTCATCTATTGGTGTCATCTAAGGGTCTAGAACACCCTGGGATTGTTGAATCAATCACAAAAGTGGCTAAGTGCAGCTGCTAACAAATTTCCTCCAAACAGTCCAGCGGGCTTGAGTGACACCTCGCTCTAGGAAAACTCTATGGAATCCTATTAAAACTTGAAGTTTTCTGCAAGGACTTGCTTGGTGATGGATCATATAGATGTCTAAAAGGCACTAGAGGTGTTGGATTACTCAAATCTTTGGTGGTCTGATGCTGCTATTCGATCTTCCACAATAGGTTAAAACCCCTATTTCATGCCTAGCAAGGAGGAAAGCAGGTGTGACCTTCTTGATATTGAATTGTTTTGCTGTCTATTAACTCCAATAGGATCGTCCAACTATTGAGCACATTATAAAGGCTTCGAACCTGTCCAAAATCTAAAGATGAGTTGTTGAAAAAGTTTCTTGCTGCTGTACAAATTTCAGCACCTAAAATCTGTAGAAAACAAGTTAGCAAAAGAAGGAAAGAAAATGAAACGAGACCTTTAACCTAAGAGGAAGGGAGTAACCTCCACTACCAACGTTAAACTAGGTGGGGGCCTAGTCCAATTCTAGAGTTTTGTCTCTTCTAAGCTGTATGATGCAAAGAACAAGAACTATTTTGAACTCAAAAATGTGTAATCACATCACTCTAAAAAATCTGGTCGTGGGCTTATAAAGATACCCCCCACGGCTAGGTTATTACAATTAAGAGTCCCCATAGACTGAAATACCCCCTATGCCCAAACGCATATATCAGAAATAACCCCCAACTAAAAAATAAAGACAAATAAATTCAAATAAGCACCTAAAGACCAAATTACCCTCATAAATATGTGTCCCCCCCTTACAAGAGACATAAATAAGAAAAAAATAAATAAAAACACTAGAAACTCTAAATGGAAACCAATCCCTCTCTCAACCATGATGTCCTCATTAATGTGGACTATTAAATAAGCTTAAATATATATCTTATTATATTTTCTAATGACATTAAATGCAACCAAGTGATGCTAGTTGAAACAATTTATTGTAGTCAAGCATTCGTGGAGTGGGTCTCCAAGAAACCATCCGTAGAGTAAGGTGTAATTCATTCATGGAAATTTTTTTAGAATTTATCCGTAGAATCACAAATGTGGAGCATTAGTTCAACACACTTAGTGAAGTTTTAGTCTGTGGCAACAACTTGGAGTTTTGCTAGTAGTTAAGTGTTCTCTGTGCAAGTGTAACCAGTTGTTCTGAAATCTGGAAGGTGTCATTTTCATGCTTCTTAAAGGTAGTTAAAGCCTTTCATAATTGTGCAAGGGAATACGGCCAAGCTAATTCCGAGATCAATCCAACTCGAAGACAACTCTTGTTTTTCTACATTATTGTACGAACTGGCAAAGATGAACGCATCTCTTAGATACTTCTACCCATTAAGGTCAGGTATTTTGTGAATAGTTCATCACTCAACCATAAATAACGAACTGAAACATGAGAATGGGATCACACAAGGCGTGAGTTCGGAACTCAATCACAGTCTAGATAAAACATCCATAAGAGGAGTCCATCAACTAGAGAGGTGTGTGGTTAAACCACAACTATCAAACCAAAAAGATGTGAGAGAGAGAGAGAGAGAAAGAAGAAGTTGCATGCCATCAATATTGGTAGCAACCCGCCTTGGTTTTATTCTCCTTTTTGGTCTTAAACTCCTCCAAAACATCTCTATTTTTTTGCAAACATTTGGTCTCTTTTATAGAGGTGAGGAAGGAGTGGTTATTCATAGAGGTGGGCATGGGCCGGGCCATGGTAGGCCCAGGACTGACCCTTAAATTATAGATCGGGTTCGGGCTGGGGCTTGGGCCCATATGGGGTGGGCTCGGGCCGGGGTTTGGGCCTGACCCTCATTAATTGATCAAGCTTTGGGCCGGGCTTTTCGGCCGGACCATGAATTTAAAAATAATAATAATGTTGAGATGTAGGTTTGAACTCTAAACCTATCTAAGGTTCAAAATTTCGATTTTGATAGATTATTCGTCATGAGGATTAATGGAAATTTCACTAGAATGCTTCGAAATATTATAAAAATTATGTAAATTTCGATG
>JAOXJP010228621.1:0-11093 GCA_025762735.1 Platanus orientalis | reverse complement strand
CTTCTAACCCATTACTTTGTATTTTAGCTTTGTAGAATTACATGTTAAGTATATGAGTTACTCATGGAAATAATTTATACAAATAGGTTTTATATGTACATAAGCACACATATACACTAGTTAGTGGGTCGAATCACTTGCACGTGCATGACACATGCTTTTAAAATAAATTCACATTGGCACACACCATACATAGAAACATAGACCCCAAAATTTGAACTGGTTTAAGTAGGTAACCACGTATGTGGGTGAACCAGGGTGCCTAACACCTTCGCTGGTCCATAACCGAACCACATACCCAGAATCCCTGAGTCGACTAGTTTGAAATGGAGTTAGACATTTTAAAAGAATTTTATTTTGTTTTCCAAATAGAGATGTCCAGTCACATCTTTAAAGAGACTGGTGGTGACTCCAAACCATCGTGGGTTAGGCCCATGATGAGTGGATCACTTTTCTAAGAGATCCACCCATCGTGCAAAAAATCGAGGCCTATAGCAAGGGAAACATATCAACGAGCCATGACTGCCCTCTTCCATGACATGATCAACAAAGAGATGGAAGTCTATGTTGATGACATAATTGTCAAATCTTGTCACAGAGAAGATCATATGAGCCATATACGAAAGTTGTTTACCTGTCTCAGAAAGTACAAATTGAAGGTAAACATAAACAAGTTCATCTTTGGAGCCTCTCATAGAAAATTGTTAGGCTTCATCATCAATGAAAGAGAAATAGAAGTTAATCCATCCAAGACCAAATAAATCATTGAAATTACTACACCTCATACAGAGAAGGATGTACACAATTTCTTAGAGCATATCTAGTACATCAGTCATTTTATTTGTCAGCTCACTCCCATTTATGAACCCTAGTTCAAATTATTGAGAAAAAATGTTCCAACCCAATGGAATAATGACTACCAGATTGCTTTTGACAAAATCAAGATTTATCTGCTAAGCCCATCTATACTGATCTCTCTAGAGCCTAACCGCCCATTGATTTTGTATTTGACTATACATGACAACTCCATGGGGTGTGTACTAGGACAGCATGACAGTATAGGGAAGAAGGAACGGCCATCTATTATCTGAGCAAGTGTTTCGTTGACTACAAAACCAGATACATGCCTTATGAGAAAACCTCTCTCTTTAGTCTATATCACAAAAAGACTTCGGCACTACTTTCTTTCATACAAAGTATTCATGATTTCTTGGATAAATCTCATCAAATATCTATTTGAGAAACCTACAACAATAGGAAGAACTGCTTGATGGCTCATGATGCTATTAGAATTCAACATCCCTATGTCTCACAAAAAGCTATCAAGGGGCAAGTCATAGCCGATTTCTTAGCAAATAGACCAGCAGATGAACTTTTATCCTTGAAATTTGACTTTCTAGATGAACACATACTTTGTGTTGAACTTGAATCAAGCAAGATTGTCAGATGGAATATATGCTTCGACGAAGCTATCAATCAATTAGTTTATGCGATTAGAGCCATACTCATTTCCTCTACAGGTGTCCTCATTCTAATTTCCATAAGGCTACACTTTCTATGCACGGACAATATAGCAGAGTATGAAGCTTGCATCATTGGGTTAAAAACAGCCATTGATCTTAGCATTAATGAACTAGAAATCTACGGAGACTCAGTACTTGTTATCTTCCAACCAACCAGAGATTAGTTCATCTGAGAGGAGAAATTCTTAGAATACAATGAATGGCAACATGATGCCAATTGAGATTGAACAGAAAAATGAGCCAGCTTATTGCCTCTAGATTACAACTACTGATTTGAATAGGGAGCCATGGTTCCTCGACATAAAGAATTATCTGAAAGATCTGACTTTTCCATTCATGGCTTCCAAGAATGATCAACATGCTCTGTGAAGATTAACTGCTCAATTTGTTTTACATCGTGGGACTCTGTACAAGAAGTTCCATCATCATATTCTCCTAAGATGTGTAGATAAAGTTGAAGCCTCCACTATCATTGAAGATATCCATGGAGGAGAATGTGGTCATTCTCTATGTGGGGAATCGACATAGTACGACCTATACCTCAATGGACATCTGTACATCATAGTGGCTACTGACTATTTTTCTAAATGGGTTGAGGTCATATCTTTATTAGCAATCACAATGAAGAACACAGCTAGATTCATATGGAGAGACATCATCTGTCTATATGGTGTTCCCAGCAAAATCATCACTAATAATGCAACCAATTTTGTGGGAAAAGATATTGAACTACTCTACAAGAAGTTTAAGTTTTACCACAATTGATTTTCACTATACAAACCATAGATGAACGGAGAAGTAGAAGTAGCCAACAAGAACCACAAGAAGATCTTACAAAAAATGACTGCTAATCACTCTAACTAGCATGAAATGTTACCGTATGCACTTATGGCCTACAGAACTTTAATCTGTACTACAACAGGGGAAACCCCCTATTCATTGGTCTATGGCATGGAGGCAGTTCTACCAATTGAAGTTGAAATTCCAAATCTCTAAGTCTTAGCCAAGGTAAAGATTCCAGAGTCAGCATGGGCACAGGTTTGGCATGATCAACTAAACCTTATTGATGAGAAGAGACTATAAGCAATGAGTAATGAGCAAGCCTATCAGAGGCACATGGCCATAGCATTCAACAAGTGGGTCAGACCTAGAGATGTTGAGAAAGGAGACTTAGTTCTCAAGAATGTCCTTCCACATGAGAAGGCACCACAGGTACAACCTCGGCCAAATTACGAAGGACCCTTCATTGTCAAACAAAAGTAATCCAGTGGGGCACTACTATTGGGAAACATGGACGGAGAAGATTTCCCCAGATTTGTCAACTTGGACCAAGTCAAAAGGTTCTTTGCTTGACTATTGCAAAATTGATTTGTGCTAGAAAGATTGAAAGAAAAAGTCCTTGAACGGTCATTTCGTTGAAATATTCTCCTACCTATTTAATTTTGCACTTCTAAAATCATGTTCATCTCTACAAATCCAAAGCAAAATAATCATTGGTTCAAAAAAGAAAAGAAAAGAAGCAAAAGAAAAAATAAAAAGAAAAAAATAGCTCATATAGAACCATGATTTTCTTTAAAAGCAGACAAGGATTTTGTAGAGAACCATAATTTCCTTCAATGCATGGGCATTTTATAAAGAATCATGATTTTCTTCAAAGCATGGGAAATTTATAGAGAACCATGATCTTCTTCAAAATATGGAAGTCTTGTACAGAACCATATTCTTCATGAAATGGGCATGTTGTAGAGAACCATAATTGTCAATTTGCAATAAGCCTCTAAGCAAAAGCTAATCATGTTAATATTTCCTACCCGTTTTCAAACCTTGCCTATTCAAAAGCAAATCTTAAAGTCTTCTATAAGCCTTTCATTCAGTAAGGCAACTATTCAAGCCTCTAAACACTGCGAGAAATCTAAGCAAAAGTCAGCAATACACAAGTCAAGCATTCAACCAACTTGGAACAAGAGCATGTACCCCGTCTAGTCACCTTCCAAAGAGCCTAGACCGTCTGAATACAGGGGCAAAAATGATACAAAGACAAAAAGAAAGTACAAAGCTCAGAATGAAAATCAGAAATGACACTTTGACCCAATCCTGGTAAACAAGGGCCAAAAAGGGAACAAAATTAAGTCAGCACTTAGGGTGAAAACCATAAATGGCACCCTAAGTCAAGTTAGTTAAGTCATGAGCACACAATCTTCAAAGACCATCTTTTGAAAAAGCATGAACAAAGATCTCAAATATAGGCATGTAATCTTCCTCTCCCAAGGGAGGCACATTCAATATCCAAAACTTATAAACCTTTCATACCGTGCCTAGACTAGGCATGACATCATTAGCATATGAAAACATGACCCTATGTACTCAAAAGTCAAGCAACAAGTCATCACTAATGTTCAAAAACCCTGAGGGGCCCAACTTTTCAAAGTCAATGAAAGATTTCTGCAAAATAAATTTTCAAAACCTCTTTCAAAAGAAAATGCAAATAAAAGGTCTAGCTGATCCAGGCTTCAAAGCTCAATCATCAATCAAGCAACATTGTTAATCATTCAAAGCATCTTCTGTCTCACTACCAAAGTCTTCTGCATAGCTATCGATGACTCTGGGATCAAGGAGCAATCAAAATAAAATCAAGATGAAGTATTATCCTTAGTAGAGTGCCATTCACAGCTAAGCAAAGTTGGAAATGATACATCATCTCTCTAAGAAAAACAAAGACGATACATCATCTCCCATCAATTATGATTAGAGATGACTTGTCACCTCCCAGTAAAGATGAAGCATCATCTCCAGTAAATTGCCTTTTATGGCCTTGGCCCTTCTGCAATGAATTGTGGGCCATCATCCCTTAAGGAATTTGGGCCTTGGCCCCTCTACAAATGAATTGTGGGCTGCTGCCCCTTAAGGAATTTAGGCCTTGGCCCCTGTACAAAGAAATTGTTGGCCACCGCCCCTTAAGGAATTTGGGCCTTGGCCCCTCTATAATGAATTATGGGCCACCACTCCATAAGGAATTTAGGCCTTGGCCCCTTTGGAAGAAATTATGGGTTGCCATCCCTCGAGGAATTTGGGCCTTGGCCCCTCAGCAAGGACATGTGGGCCTCTGCCCCTTAAGGAATTTAGGGCCTCTACCCTTTAAGGAAATAAGGGCCTTTGCTCTTTAAGGAATTTGGACCCCAACCCCTCAGCATTAAAATTAGGTAAAAGTCCCTTCCAAAATAGCATTGATCCTCAAAGATCCTCATAACTTTGAAGCAAGCCTTATAAATCTCCCCACATAAACCAATAAGCAAATGAAACTCTGGAAATTGATTAAACCAAATATAAAGCACCGATTCCTTGGGAATCTCCATGGCTTCCGGAGTAAGCCTAAAAATCTCCTGACATACCTCATGCAAGCTATATAGGCTAGCTAAGTCATGTCGGTCCCCAACTTTGTAGAAAGGCCTTCATAGATTAACCACTTATATGGGGTATAGGTAGGCATCATCACTTCATAGCCTGCATATTATGCCAGCTATGTTTGTAGATTTGATGGTAGAAACAGATATGTAGCACCGATCTCTCGAGATCCCATGCTATCGAAACAAGCCCAAAAAGTTTTCCACAAGCCCTGTTGGCAATCCTTGAACCCTGAATAAATTTCCGCATGGCATCCTAGTTATTTTGACATAGCTGAATGTTACACTTCAATTCATAGCCTATGTATTATCTCAGCGCTAAGATCGTTAGGGATTTATGCATAATACATAGCATTGGGTTCCTTATTATCACAACCCCCACAGCTTCCAGAGAGAACGCAACATCTCTAGTCCCCGCCGGTCCTCTACCTACACTCTGTTAAAGTTGGGACAATTGTAGGGTATGACCCACTTGTGATGTCTATTTATGAGGACATAAATATGCATCAAAATTCAATCCATAATGTTCGTGTAATTCCTAAGGCCATAGCTGGATTGTTATCATGATTGAAGAATCCCCATCGCAACAAATAGGTTACTTGTGAGAAAAACCCACTAGTGCTTCTTAGGAAAGTGCTCTTAACATTTCTTTGCATGTCCAAACCAAGCCACCCTTCCAGTTCAAATTTTGGCACAACCCAATCCATACTTTTGACTGGCTTACCTACATCGGCTACTCCAATTAGTACTTTATTAGTCGCATGATTTACTAACGGCCACCCTGTGACATCTGCTTAGCATCGTACAACAACAAGCAATGCCACACTTAGATCCAAGAAGTCTATAAAATGCTAGCTCCTAGCCATAATGTTTCTTCTATCTATAGTCTAAACAACTATCAAGCTTGAGTACTACTTCCATAGCACGGGTTACTTGTGAAAAAAAAAAACCCTTCCATAGCTTCTCAGGAAAGAGCACAACAACATTTCTCTATTAGTTCTAACGGTAACTGCTCAACAGACTGTCTTATTCACACCGGCCTTGGTGATGCTTGCTTATTGGGACATAAGCATTGTGTTGCATTCACCCTTAAACATTGTGTGTTATACCTACTTTAGTAAAGATTGGGTTGCTATCACCCGGGTAAGGCACAACACCCGATCCCTACGAGATCCCACCCTGGTTTTCAAAGAGAGTCATATAAATTCCCCCTTGCACGTCCCCCCACCTTGGAAATGTTTAAGTGGGATAAAAATATTGTCATGGATCAATCCATAGCCTATGTAGCCATCTCTTTATGGATGCATAGCACTAACCCTCCAAGGTCCCATAGCCTTTCTAGAGAAAGCTTCCAAAATCTCTCTGTGAGCCCCGTAAAATACAACATTCGCCTAGGTGGGACGAAGAAAATGATGTAGATCGATCCTACTATATATCATAACTAATGTAAAGCCACATGTGTCTTCTAAAGTGATTTTTAGTGCGTATGTACCATGATTGATGTAAAATAGAGCAGTGTTCAATCATGACTATATATATATATATATTTTCCATAGCATTTTTAGGGAGAGCTTCACTAACATCCCTCGTTGAGTCCCATTAAAATTATTAAGGATAGTCACAAAAAGATGTCTGAGCAATCAACTTCATAAATGAATCAATGATCAATCAAAATAGTAAATGAAAAACATGTCAACATGCAAATCTTGTAAGAAACTTCAAAATAACTCATACAAGTTAAAACATTAAGCTAGCTAGAAGCAAATACAAGTGTATAAGTCATCTAAATGGTTCGTGTGTTTAAACCTTTTGCATGATTAGTTTTCCATAATGTTTTTCTCAATTATTTTCAAGCAGTTGTGCTCGATGTCGATGACTTATATGTCTCCCAATACAGCGCATATGCTAATAGTAACACCCGAGAAGCTAGAGAAAATATCAATTGCTTGCATATAACTCATGGATAGCCTACATTTTCAAAACAAAGAAGGTTCCTTCATTGGTGAATAACTACTTTTAAAAAAGTAAGAATGAAAGAATTTATAAAATACCAAAAGAATGTACCTTCAACTCGAGAAGGCATTTCAAAAACAAAATCATTTCAAAACCTTGATCTAAAATCAAGGACATATTCAACCCATCACTACTTTCAAGCAAAAACAATTCTATACTTCAAAAACTACCCACAAAATATCCATGAGTTACATGCAAGGAAGAAGCATGGTCTCTCCCAAGTCAAAATTAGGGCACTTCCTTATTTTACTATATGTGGAAAAGCCACACATATCGAAGAGGGGCATCTGTCAGCACCCAAATTTTGACTTGGGTCATGTGATAGCATAAGGACAGTATAACAACATTCAGGCATCAAGACCCTAAGCACCCTTAGCTTAGGAAGAGAAAACCTAGACTCTAGGAGGCCAAGCATTCCCAAAAAGGTCTTCCTGGATGCTCCAGTCGTAAGTGAACCAATCAAAGAGCCTCATTACACACCAAAATGAACCATTTCAGGATAAATTGTAATCTCTCATAAAAGCATCAATAGGACTTTGAGTGTCCACATTTTAGAACCCCATCAATGTCATCAATAAGTTTTCCACCTCCCGTAAGCCTTTCTCTAACAAAGTATCATTGATGGAAAAATTACTATTTTACCCTTTTTCCTTCAAAGTCCCATAACTCATTGTCTACCACTTAGATCATTGAATTTCTCCTACCTACATAAGTCTTCTTGTCATGAAGCATCATAGGCAAAGAACTTTCATTTTCAATTTTTTCTACCCGTGGGCAAAAAATTACCATTTTACCCTTTTCACCTCAAAGAATCTACCCCTAGACCCTCAACGGATCCCCAAAGCCTCTCCCGTTGTCCTAATGATGTAATTTTAGATCCTATGCATCCTTGAGTCTCCCTACTCTAAGGAACTCATCACAGATCAGACACTGCTCTAGAATGGCAACAACTAATTTTTTAATCTATAACAACCCATACTAAGAAATGACCCTTATAAAAGCTCTTAGAGCTTTATCCGACCTCCAAATCTAGAAAGGTCAGTTGTCATATCTTAGCCTCAGCCTTAGCTTCGAATCTTTGGGTCTGAGAAGAGAACTTCAAAATTTTAAACCTCTGTGAAAATCTAAAATCTTCCCCAAGAGGTCAAAAAATTGTTTTACCACATTTCGCTCTTATATAGCTAGAATATTCTCTAGACCTTCAAATTAGGATTAGTTAGTGCCCATCTTTCTAGAATCACGAGGCCTTCAAAAAGCTGTCTAAGGAGAAGGATATTTTGTGAACCTTATCTACCAAGATTCTCCCAAATACTCCAAAAAGCACGATAAATCGGGTCTAAAAATTAGGTGCTGGACCAACTCCTGGAAGTGCATCCAAAATCAGAAATTCTATTAGTCTATGGCCATCCCACTATAAATTTAGAGCCTCAAGACTATCAAATTTACACTAATTTGCAGAAAATTCATGGCCCAAGTAGTGATTTCTGCCCAAACTTAGAAAAAGTGCATTTCATTTGTATTTGGCATGGGGAATGCCCTTTAAAGTTCTCCCGAACTTAAAATGCAGCAAGGTTAGGGCCATTTTCTCAATTTCACCCCTATATTAAAAAACATGCTTCACAAACTCCTGGTTCAGAGAATGTCTAGTCATTCAATTTCACCTAGCTTCAGGCAGCTATAAAAACCCAATCTCTTCAAGCGACCTTACTTCAAAGAACTCTTGGCAACTGTCGGGAATCCAATGATCAATCTGTGAGCTCCTATATCTCAGGGACTCCTCAAGCTTTGAATCCCCTCGATATGGCCAATGACAACATTTTACAAAAAAAGCATTAGCATTGCTTGTCCTATATTGTTAAATCACTCAAAAAATGGTTTTTGACCCAATTTCCTTCTCAGGTACCTTCATCCTGCAAAGTTAAAGGCTGTGAATCACCTAGACCTGGGGTCATCTACCCCTGGGTAATTCTCAAATCCATTTTACCATCTTACCCTTTCAAAATGTATCCGAGAGCTTTCCAGGTCAAAAAAACTTGATTTCACCCCCTTACCATTTTCGTAATTTGGTTTTAACTAGACTAGCACGATCGGACCATCTTCAACATCTAAAAATGAAACTAACTAGGTTGACTTCCGAGCTTGAGAGCTCATGAGGGGTGACAGTTGAGAGAGGTTTCAAAAAATTAAAAAAAAATCATTGTTTATTAAAATGAGCTAAAGCCAAGATATTTAGCATTAAATGCATTCACAGCTTAGGCCATTTTTTGCAGCCCTTGGAATAACATCTTCCTATTTGATTCTTCACCCCCTCCCTTAGATCTAAACCTTAGATTTCAAATCCCTAGAGAGCCCATCACACCCTCCCATTAGGCATCCCATGCATCCCTCTTAAATATTGCAACCAATGTAGTTTTGCCAAAAGGCATCCCCCATGTCTCTCATGCACTTCACCCATCCATGCTCAATAGCACACCCATAATCTCACCATCCATTCAATTAGCATAACTCAAATCCAACCTTCCATCTAGCCACCTCACCAATCCATGCCCCTTAGCTCAAATCAATCCCAACCTTCCACCAAGATTCAATCCTTGCCCTCCACCTCTTTTAGGATAGACATCATCCTAGCCCTCCACCTAACAAACCCCAAGCTCCATCTCAACCCTCCATTACACCAATTTAGGGCTATAAATAACCCTAAATTCATGCAGCCCCTGGTTAGCAAACATAAATCCTAAAAATTCTAAGGCAAGAGGAAGAAGAAAGAGGAAGATATTCACAACATTTGGTTACTTTGGATCTAAGGTAATCCAAAACCTAAGTTCAAATTAGCATGTTGTTATGCTATCCAATTCATACTAGAGCACTGCTCTAACTCGGGTTACACAGTAGAGGGTCAACAGCCTCTACTTACCTTCATTTTTTACCGATTTCCATGTTCATTTTCTTATGATTTTTGTAGATGGGTACTTGAGCCCAAATTAAACTATGTTATAATAGACATATATGTTGTACAATAGATTTAATTTCAAGATTTAAGGGATTATGGAAGGCCTTAAGATGGCCCTTCAAATAGACCCCTAAAACCAGGTCTTTTGAGACCTAGTTGATTGAATATTTGATAATTTTAATTTGAATTTTCTATGCATGATCTAAAGCCCAAATTTTTATATGATGTTCATACATATGTTTCCTACTAGCATGCTTAATTTTACAATTTTTTAAAACCGGGTTCCAAGATCGAGAACTCTAGCTGTTGGATTTTCTCCCAGTAACTAATGCTTGATTTTTAGGGAATTAAAAATTATGCATTGAACAAATAAGCGTCAGGAGAAAAACCAGGCGTTGAGATTTGGGACCCACCCCAGGGAGCCTTGATTCTTCTCCAGCCTTATCTCATGGCCTACCAAGCCTCTAAAATTCAATCACGTCAATAAGCACCTCTGTGGGCCCTTATTTCTGTCCCAACGCCTGAATTTTAATTTCATGCATTAGATGGAAATTCAGGCATTTGAGTAAATTTTAGGGGTTAAGCCTAGGCTTAAAAATCACATCTTTCCACAATTTAGCTAAGTGTGAGTTCATCCTTAGGTTAGTGCATAGACCGAGGAGAACCTTGCCCCTCTAGGCCCCACTTTTGGGGCCTAAAAACCCAAAAGGGTTGCTATTTTAGCACCCAACGCCTAAATTTTCCTTGAATTAAAATTCAGGTGTTGAATATTTTGGCATTAGACAAAAAAATAGGTGGTAGGATTATAATAGATGATCATGTGGCTTATTTTAGGAGATCATATCTCAACGTGGCCAATATCCAGGACCTCTAGGGTTGCGCAGTGTAACCCTAAGAAACTTCCCTTAACCCAAACCATGCATCCCATAGTGCTAAGACCCACTAAACCACCCCAAAAGATTGCACAAAAGTGTTGATCTGATTAGCTTCCTTAATGCCTGATTTCCACCCTGTATTAAAATTCAGGCATTGGAAAATCAAGTATTGAGATAAAAAACAGGCATTAAGCCTATAAGACAAAAATATATATATATTTTCTCTTTCTCTCCCTTCCATTAGAGTTAATACCTAACTCTAAGGAACCAACTAGTGAACCATTTTAGAGGGGTCCATCATCCCTCTAAAGACCTAACACATGAGGAGTCC
>JAOXJP010228620.1:0-11093 GCA_025762735.1 Platanus orientalis | reverse complement strand
CCCGCAAGCAAAATCAATAGCATACTAGGATTTTTAGGCTTAAGCAATAGGCTGAGATTAATGAATCTTGGTGGATATTGAGTCAACCAGAACCGATATAGAGAGAAAAAAAAGAGAAGAAGAATAAGGGGTGTGACCAGTGTTATAAATAAGAGAAAAAGAAGAAGTGTTAGCAGTACCAACCACTAGTAAGGTTTGTAGCAACACCAACTGTCTACAAGAGATACCACAACACCAACCATTGGGTAAAAAAGAAGTACTAACTTCAACTTACGGTTTCAATAAAACTTTTCTTCCTAAAATCTCCATTCAATTAATTGGGGTGTAAACAATTATATAGACTACAATGCTTGGTAGCCAAGAAACGACCTTAAAAGAAATAGAAATTACTTTTAAAGAAATCGTAACTAACTCCTTAAGCTAAACTTCTAAATCCCAACCTTTACAAAATTAGAAAGATTTTATTCTCCCACATAACTACCCTAGACTTACTCAAAACAAAAACTAAATAAACCTATTAGTAAGACTTCCTGAAAACATATCAAATAGAACTTTCTAAAAACTTTATTCCTGTCACATACATTAACCCAATACCCCTTCAGTAATTTAGTCATAACTTTCCCAGATCACCTCGGATTTACGCAATCTTAGTCTCGTTTGAAAGGTAACTGAATAACCTTTCTAAAGACACCAAAATCTAGCCAAAAGAGAAAGTTTTGACCTTGAAAAATATGGATAAAAAACAAGTTATAGGATTACAACTCAAAATAAAAGAAATCTTTTATATATATATATATATAGAAGAAAAGAAACCTTATAAACCTAAAGCAAAAAACTCTAAGTGGACCCCACACGGTCATCCATGAGCATCCAACGTCTTCTTGGTGCTTCTAGTCTCGCTAGCTCATATATACATAATCTTCTGTTAGTTTCTAAAATTCTCTAGATCCTTCTACACTTGTATACATAATATACATATATGAGCTGGTGAGGGCTCGCAGCCTCTAGTTCTGATGCAGGGCGTGACATGATATGTCCTTTACTAAACAACTCTTTAGGGTTCTTGTAACATCAAAAGTTACCTCTTTCATTCCTTAATACGATTCTTCTTCTTATCCTATCCAAAGAAAAAAATGAAAAGGTACCTCTTTCATCTTCTTTTTGCTATTCTGAGTGACGTAAGCTTGCAAATAAGCAAGATAACTTGCTTGTCATGTCCAGGGTGACAACTAGAGGCTGTGAGCCTTCACCAGCTCATATATACATAATCTTCTCCCACGTTCTAAAATTCTATAGATCCTTCTACACTTATATACATGTTATATATGTATGAGCTGGAGGGCTTGCGGTCTCTAGTTGTCATTCGGAGCATGACATGCTGCTGCTCCAGATCTCTCTCCCTTAAAAATAAAAATAAATAAATAATGTAGCAACTGCTCAGCTTTGTCCATATTTCTAGATTTGATATATTGGGGGTTCTATGCTTGACATCCAGTACCCGTGTCAAACACAACATTCGTGTCCTCTATGTAGGTCAAGTTGTATTAGGATTGAGGCCTAGGGTAACCCGATCCCTTGTGTATGAATGGTGTTGTCTTTGGATTGGTTCTTGCATGTGATACTTTGATGGTGTATTAGGTGTTTCACAGGTGTACTTATTGATAATCTAATTATCTTGTATAATATCTAGTTTATAACTGTTATTTTGCTTAGTTGTTGTGGTTATCGTCCCGTAACTTATCAAACTACCCAATAAATTTTTCATGAGAGCAAATGTCCTGTCCAGGACAGCAGGGGATGTCAAATGGAATAAAATGGGTGGGAATTTGAAATTTCATCTAACTCCTGCCCATTTTATTCCACATGAAGTCCCCTGGTGTCCTGGACACCAAATCCTGGACAGAACAATTATTTCGATTTTATAAAATTGTTTACTTTGTTAGTATTGTGGGATCATGGAACTTCAGAAGAGAGTGATTGAAAATATTATCCAAAAAAAAAAGAGTGATTGAACATAGGATAGGAAATTCTATAAAAAAAAAACCATAGAATAGGGAATGAAACTGGAGTGTAAAAAAACTTGGTTTGGATTTATGCCAGGGAGGTCAACAACTAAATCCATTTTCTTCAACAATTGATGGAAAAGTGTAGAGAAAAGAATATCATCACAAAAAGTATTTGAATAGGGTCCCTATAGAGATCATCTTGTAGGTTTTGGAAGACAATGGGCTCTCAAATAGATAAATTGACATGGTTAAAAATGTTGTTATCTAAGGTTTATGAATTTGATATGTTTTCAGTGAATATTACTAATAATTTTATTCTCCTGAATATAATTGGAGTGATTGACAGAATACTTGGAGTCATATATCTTAGTACACTTTCAAATCTGTCCACTGCTTATGAACACAACTAATGCAATGGGTCAAAGTTGTATCAACTAAATATAAATAGTTGTAATTGAACATATTGCGAATTTTATAAAGACTGACTGAATAGAAGATTTGTTGTGTATGTAAATTGCTGGTAATATACTCATATCATAATACAGTGATGCAGAACCCAGAGAGGGCTTTTTTCTTCTTCTTATATTTCTCTTTAGATTTTGAGTAAGGGTGGGGGATTTAAAAGAAGGGTAAATGTTTCTGTAGATTAGGGCTGTCAATGAGCCAAGCTAACTCAACTCGGCTCGGAGCTCGGCTTATCATGAACCGAGCCTGAGCCTCCAATTGAGCTCGTTTAGCTAAGTGAGCTGAGCTGAGCTGCACTAGTCTCAGCTCACTAGAAGCTCGGCTTGTTAAGGGTCTTCTATATATGTACAAATATATACATATTGTTTTAGATATTGTATATTTAAACATTAAATATGTTTATATATAATACAAGACATATTATTATGTATTTTTGGTCCATAGTACTTATGTATTTATTTAGTAACCATCATGGTTGGCATTACATCACTCACTCAACCTATTTAGCCAAAAAATGATTTGACCTACATTGGTGTGGCCAATGTGAGACCACACCATGGGCTGCCATGTGATATTTATAAGGTTAAAATCAACAAAAATGTGCTAAATTCAAAAAGTAGGTGCCCAAAAAGAGGCATCAAATTCAAAACACATCACGTGTCAATCTGTAGTACACGTCACACATTAGTCACAAAAAGTCATTTCCTTTTGAAGTTGCTGTTAATCTCTTTTTTATTTTATTTTATTTATGAATAACAAGATTTATTGCAAAAAGAATGATACAAGAAAGCACAAGCAAAGACAAAAATACAAACTGCACCCCCCCTAAAACAGACATATTATTCTATTCCAATCTGGAAGTGAATCCCCCTTAAAATGACCACGGTGGACTCTCCCCCATTTAGCAAGCCTATCCGCTTCCCCATTTGGCACCTTGGAATGTGCTTAAGAATAATGCCCATCTCCCTCATAATCACCTTTACCTCATGGATGTAGTCAACAACCCCTAGGAGCCATCACTTAAGCCAAGGGCCCAGCTAATTACCACCTTTAAATCACCTTCCACTATGCATCATTCTTTTCCCAATGCCTTGATTTCCCTTAGCCTGTATAGCAAACTAAGTAATTCAGCCTTTGTGGAATCCTCTTCCCCCAAAGGACCGCATATAACCTATCTTACAATACCTTCTTCATCCTGTAAAATGCCCCCATAACCCATAGGACCAAGGGAACCAACTACTGATCCATCGAAATTCCATTTCAAACAACTGGCTGTGGGGGGACCATATTGACACTGGAATTTGTTGCGAGTGAAAAAAAGGAGAGATACATGCTTTCCAATCCCAAACAAAATCATTTAGGGACAACACATAAAATTCCGTTGACATTTGCATCCATGAGCCCACCTCATGTATGATATCATCCCTCATCATCCACACATCCCTCCTAACACCTTCAAATATTCTTCGATTTCTTTCTTTTCATAAGCCTCACATAACTCCTTGGGCCACTGCCCCTAATTTTTTTTGCTTTTTTTACCAAGCATATTCCCATTACCTCTCCATAGGGACAAAAACCCATTAACCGTTTCCGGCATTACCCAATGAAAGTTCATTCCATTGGCAAGAATAGTGTAGGAATAAATGGCTACTTGATTCCCCATCCTTACCACATAACACACACATATGGGTGATAGGCACATGAATTGCCAACACCTTTGTAATACATCCAAAGTATTCACTCAATTGAGACAAGCCAGCCATGAGAATACACAAACTCTAGGTGGGGCCATAGTTTTCCATATGTTTTGAACTAGGATAGGGGATAAGGATGGGGTTTCCCCCACGATAATAGAAAAAAAGGACTTGAGTGAGAATAAGCCAAAGGACGAGGGACTCCACACACGAATATCAGGATCTTGGGGAGATACATTATCATTGTGAAGGTCCATTATTTGGCCTACCATGGGAACCTCTCACTCAAGCAGATCACGTGTAAAGTATAGGTTCCAAGATAAACCTGTGGGAGAAGATGAGAGAATTTCAGCTACACATGCCTCCTTTTGTGTGGATATGTGGAATAGTTTAGGGAGTAAGGAGGCCAAGGTTTGATCTCCCCAATGTAGATCTTTCCAGAATTTTATCTGGCTTCCACAACCTAGACCAAACTGTGTATGTGAGTAAAATTGAGGAGCAATTTGCATAATATTTTTCCAGATCAAAGAGTAGGAACTAAGAAGCATTTGGTGATAGTTCCACCCATTTGCATTCATGTCATATCTACCAACGATGAAGGATTTTCCATAAAGAGTGTCGCTCCACAGCAAAGTGCTAAAACTACTTCCCCAATAAAGCTTAATTTCAATCTTTTATTCTACTAATGCCCAACCCCCCATATTCTTTGGATTTCATCACCTCCTCCCATCTCAAAAGGTGGTCCTTCAGACAGTGAGTGGGGATGCAAGTATCCAATTATTATCCGAATCTGGTTCATTTTCGTATTCGTTTAAAGCAAATATGGATATACATGTATCCATTTCAATTAAATATCCTTTCGTTTAAAAAATATTCGATTATAAATGAACCAAATACGGATATACACATATCCGTTCCGACTAAATATCCGAATATGATTATATATTCGTATTCGTTTATAATCTGTATTTATATATATTTCCATGTCTATAATAAATATATATAATATTTTTTCTAATATATATATAATTATATATAGAGATAGAGTGTAGACCATTCGATCAAAACCAATCCAACAGTTTACACTAAAACCCTAAGTTCTCATATAGAAGATTTTTTTTCTTTTTTTTCCTGACCTTACTCAGCTAATTCACTCTCACCCTTAGATCTTACCATCGGTTACCCACTCTCAATCTGGTCGCCGACTACTCACTCTCACTCTTAGGTCTCATCGTCTTGGTCTCAACTCAGTCACTCAGTCTCAGGCTGCGGTGATCAACATCTTAGGCGATGGTTTTGTTGCTCAGTTTTGTACTATAGTATGAAGCTCTCACAGTCTCACAGCCGGCATGTTTGTGCTATTTTTGTAGAACTCTTCAAGGAAGTAAGAAGGTTTATGAAGCCTTTCTCGCTCCATAATTATCTTCTAGTGATTTTTTTTATTGGTGGAATGCATTTCTAATCCATGCGCTTTGAATTTTGGGGCTTTTCTAATATCCAGATATCTGTTAATTGGATATCCGATATCCGTTTATAATATTTGGATATATCCAATTATGATTCGATAATCAATAAACTTAATAGATACGAATACAACCATACTTTTCAAATATCCACCAGATAATAATCAGATTCGGATATATGTATGAAAAATAAATGAGCCGGATTCGGATATACTAATGTCCGCATTGAATCCAGCTTATTTGCATCCCTAATCCTTCTTCTCCCTGCCTCCTCAAAGAAAGTGCCTTTGGAATTTCTCATTTACCATGGCCACTTTGCACGGCATTTTAAAGAGGGACATATAGTACACCGGTATGTTGCTTAGGGATGCCTTGATTAAGGTAATTCTCCCCCACAAGGATATGTATCCTTTCTTCCACAGGCTAACCTTTTGGAAATCTTCTCCACAACTAGGTCCCAGAAAGAGACACACCAAGACTACCCACCCTAGGGCATTCCCAGATACTTAACGGCCCATTCCTTTATCTTACATCCAATCCCATTTGCGAGATCCCTCAGTCTTGGGTCCTCAACATTAATACCCACCATGCATGACTTCGACATTAATTTTAAGAACGGAGATAAGCTTAAACACTTTTAAACACATTTCCATATTCCTAATATTCCCCATCTGCATTAAGAAATAGGATCGTATCATCCACGGATTAAAAATGTGTCACTGATTGACTTCCTTCCCCCACTCTATATCCGGCTATTAGACCTTCCCTTTCTACTTTTTTTAGAATACCACTAGTACCGTCAGCCACTAGAGAGAAAATGAATGGAGATAGGGGATCTCCTTATCATAAGCCCCAGGAGAGAGGGAAGAAACATTTTGATGTGCCATTTATTAGTATAAAAAATAAAGGAAATTGTCCATAGCCTTTCATCCATTTGATCTATCTAGTCCCAAAACCGTTCCTCTCTTAAAACTCAAAAAAAAAATCCCAATCCACTTGATCATATGCCTTCTCAAAATCAAGCTTACATACCACACCTTGCTCTCCTAATTTTGTCCGGAAATCGACGCATTCATTTGCAATTAATTAAGACTCCATTTGTTTCCTTAAATAAAGGCACTTCGAGTGGAAGATACCATCCCCAATCACTTTTCTGAGTTGAATTGATAAGACTTTGTAAATAATTTTGTATAAATTACACACCAGATTGATAGGTCGATAGTTAGATAGTTCCCAAGACCCTTCTTTCTTGTGTATAAGAATGATGAATGTCGCTCTCATCCTTGTACTCAAAGTTCCCCTTTCATGAAACTCACCAAACCCCTTCATAAGATCCTGTTTAATGGTATCTCACATCACATGATAGAAATGCATCAAATATCCATCTGGCCTTGGCGCCTTGTCTTTTTGCATTCCAAAAACCGCTTCATTGACCTCCTCTTCCGAAAAGGGTATCTCCAGATCATTTCTCAATTCTCTAGAAAGACCGGTTTCGAACAAATTTAGGATAAACAGTTGGTCAATCCTCTTTTTTGTGTATAACTTGGTAAAGTACCTGATAGCTTCATTCAAAATCTCCTCAAAAGATTCCACATTAGCCCCATTCACCACAAGTTGAGAGATTAAGTTTTTCCTTTGTCTCCCATTTGTCATCCTATGGAAGTATTTGGTGTTGCTATCTCCCTCTTTTAGCCACTTCACCCTAGACTGTAGGTGTCAATATATCTCTTCACATCTAAGGGTGTTGTTCCAGGTCCACCACCAGGGAATGCTTTTTGTTGGCCATTTCCGCAAAGAGTCCACCTCCCTCCTCATTCATCCTGTCAATAAGTTGAACCTCATTCCATATTGTATCCTTAATATTCCCAAAAACGGATTTATTTGTCAACTTAAGCCTTTGTTTGACATGTTGCAGTTTTTTTTTCATAAATTTATAGCCCTCATAATCCCCAAAATCAGCCCCACTCATCTCATCCCACCATTCAGCTACTGAGTCCACAAAGGATGGGTGCGTAGTCCACATGTTCTCAAACCGAAAAGGCTTAGCTCCAAAGCTCCTATTGGAATTCAGCACGACTGGCCAATGATCCGACACCACCTTTGGCATCGCTTCTTGATAGTACTGTAGGTACAAGTCTTCCCAATCACCAGAGGCCAAAAACCTGCCCAGTCTACAAAATACCGGGTTCTCTTGACCATTAGACCATGTGTACTTTGCATTTGATACTGGACTGTCTCTCAAACCCCACTCTTGTGCAAGTTCATTGAAGTCTCGCATATTCCTTGTGATTCGGCCCCCATTATTCTTCTCATGAACGAATCTTATCACATTGAAATCCCCACCAAGGACCCATGGCCCATCCTAGGTCCCTCTAATAGCTGTTAGTTCCTCCCAAAATTCTGAGTGAATATTAGCAACTGTCGGTCCATACATGCCATTGAGCATCCATGTAACTCCCTTTCACGATCCTTCAACACTATAGATAAAGAGAAATTACTTATATGCCCCTCTTCTGAACCGTAGTTGGATTCCATGCCAAAATTATACCCTCTGCTCGGCCAACAGCCGGAAGTGCACACCACTCTGAATACTCCCTCCCCACCACACAGCTTATAATAGGTTCACATGACCACACACATAAAATCACACAAAACTAATGCCCAGAACTGCTCCAGCCGTGGCCTACG
The DNA here is from genome assembly GCA_025762735.1 of Platanus orientalis. Classification (NCBI taxonomy): domain Eukaryota; kingdom Viridiplantae; phylum Streptophyta; class Magnoliopsida; order Proteales; family Platanaceae; genus Platanus; species Platanus orientalis. The sequence continues at coordinate 2,777 of JAOXJP010228620.1, read as the reverse complement.
TGGTCTCCTCCATGTACTACTTGAACCAAATGGTGAGGGGACCCCTCCTCCTACGTTGGTATGCTCTAATGCTGCCACGTGGGGTGATGTCCTTATCAAGAGTTGGAATAGCACGTGGGCGTAAAACCCTTCCATGATAACTCTTTAACTTGCCTCTTCAATTCATTATATTCCGCAGGATTCATATGGTAAGCTAGCAAGTTTGGTAAAGAAGAAATTGGTACCAAGTCAGTAAAGAACTTGGTACCTAGTCAATAGCGTGCTGCACATCACACATAGGCGGTATAGCTCATTAGGTAGCTCCTTTGAAACACATCAGAAAAGCCCGACCATAGATTACCATTCCTTGGGCACGCCTATGCGCTGTCCTCAAATAGTTTCTTTCATCTCTTTAAAATTGCTACTTGTTAAGAAAAGGGAGAGACATCTTTGGTTTAGCTGGCTTGGATTTTATAATAGTTGACTTCCTAAGAGCTTCCAAGTTCATAGGTTTTAAAATAATGCACTTGCTACTGAATACAAGGTGATATGTATTTTGTTTCCCATTATAAATCGCATCCCAATCATATAAACTTGGTCTACGAATATGGTATGCCACACTTAACTTGTATATAGAAGACAGCAGTGTAAAGCCAATCCTCATTCTTTTCTTGGATGCTGTCAAGATACACCTTACAAAATTCAATAGATATGTACCGACTTCATTTTCATTTTCTAAACCTTGCGTTCTCCATAACATCACATTCATAGTCTTGCACTTCATCATCTTCAGTATCTTCAACTCTGACATGGAGATTTCGTTTTGGACACTGATAGACAAGGAAACCTCTCACCAAATTGATAACAATCAGAGCCATGCTGCCCAGTGGTGCAGCACCTCCTGCTGCTACTCCATTTCCTTTATCATTAGCTGAAAGTGGAGGCCTAGGAACATTAGGCCTTGTCATGGCAATACTATTAGAGCCCGCACTTGCTGGTTGGTCACACTTGTAGATTTCCGAGCTGCTGTCTTCCCAGCTTGAACTCCAAACTTCATAAGAAGCTGTTGTTTCATGTTCTCCACCTTTAATGCCATGTGAAAAACATCAAACACCTTCATAAATCCGCGTGGTATTCAACTCTCTGAATATCAAGCCTCAATCCATTCTTGAAGCTATAAAGGTTTATTTCTCATCCTCCGATGTGTCACATCTCATGGACAACTACTAAAATATCTGCATATACTTTGTGACTGATAAATTGCCTTATTTAAAGGTAATCATCTGATCATGGAGCATTCCCTCAAAGTCCCAAGGCAAAAACATTTTCTTTAATTGTATCTTCATCTCCACCCAAAGGGTCAAGATATGTTGATCAGATGTTTGAAAGAATTGGGTAGGTTTGTGTAGGGTGGTGGTCCAGGTCAGTAATTTTCTCCTTTGATTTCCAGGACAGGTAAATGGAACAACAGTAAAGAGATCAACTTCTTTTATATAATAAAGAAATTTCTTTTATCTACAAAGTTCATAAGAGCAGAATGAGTCCAAAAGGCTATGTGAATTAGATTACATGTCACTATGTTGCATCTCTTTATGCATATTGAGAGCAAGATGATTGCCTCCTACATGGAACCATAGTAATCTACATGACCTGTAATCTTAGCATGCTTAAGTCATAAAATGGGGAGTGGGCTGAAATCAACTCCTTTTCTTTCTCCTTGCTACCATCTTAGAAATCACGAAGGGGCCGAGCCCAGTGTGGTACTCCCTTTGGGGTGGTCAGTGTTGGCAATTGACCTCCAGGATCCTAGTGAAATTTAACTTCAAATTTTTTGATGCGGACATTGTAAAGAGGTTGTATGAGCCAATCTAGAGATTCAAGTTCAAGATGGTGCCACAAGATGGGTTAGTTTAAGTGTTTTAGGTGGGAGGGATATACTTGTAATAAGGCCAATAGTGCCATGGGTAATTTAGGTTTTTTCAATACAAGGGTATTTTTGTAACAAGGCATTGTTGCCAAGTGTATTTTAGTATTTTTAGTGTGTCAACAAGTCAAAGTGGGGCCCATTTAGAGTGTTGGACGAAATTCTCTAGAAGGCCTTAATTTTGACAGTTTTTGTTTTTAGAAAGTTAATGTTTTAGTAGTTTTAGGCTTAAGAAAGTCTTAGGTATCAAGTAGGCTAGTTAATTTAGGATTTTCTATTTTAGTTTTTGCTATTTTCTTAGTATTTTGAGCCTATATAAAGGGTTGCAAGTTTTGTATTGGGAAACAGGGATTATTGAATTAAATTTTGGTTTGTTTGGGTTTTATCCCTCCTCCATTCCCATGGTTTAACCTTGAGGAACCTAGGGTTCTTCCCTAGTCTCTATCTTTTTCTTCGTTGCTTCTATTTATTCTTCTATCTTCTTCTTATCCTATTTTCTTTAATCCCTTATTCTCTCTTCTTCTTTTCTTCTTTTTACCTCTTTTATCTTCTATTCAATCTACATTTAAGGTATTGTCATCAATACCATTAAGGATTCAGTTGCTAAACAAAGATTCTCCACTAGTTTATGAAACGCCATTAAAGAAGTACAGTAGGTCTTAGTATTTTTAATTTTCCATATCAAACTTATCAAAATTTGATGAAATTTTGTATGAGAACACCCTTATGACTCATCTAACACACTGCAAATTTTTTGACACACGAGTAGGGGTATTTTGGTAATTTCGTGGATTTGTCTAGAAAATTTTGAATTTCCCTTCTTGGTTATTTCTTTATCTTTTCCCCTTATTTTCTTCCCTAATCTCTTATAAAT
>JAOXJP010228619.1:0-25080 GCA_025762735.1 Platanus orientalis | reverse complement strand
TATATATATATATATATATATTCCAGCCATAACACATTTAATGTTTGTTAATGATTTACTATTGTTTGATAGATCTAACAGAAATGTCATCAACAAATTAAATCAAAGAAATGCTTGAAGATTATGAAAGGTGGTCGGGTCAGCAAATTAACTTTCAAATTTCATTTATGCATTTCAATAGAAATGTCCACCAAGAGAAAAATGAAGAACTTCTAGCATTTATGGGAATTCAAAATACAGAGAAAACCGAAAAATACTTGGGTTCTCAATTACTCCTGGACACATCAAAGAAGAGTACTTTTAAATTTCTAACGTAGAAGGTGGACACAAAATTATCAAAATGTAACGCAAAGCTTCTATCCATGCAGGAAGGATGGTCATAATCAAATCAGTCATAGCATCTATTCCAGTATATTACATGACCACTAGTCTCATCCTAAAGGACATCAGTAAGAAAATCAACTCTACGCTAGAAGTTCTGATGGGGCTTCCAATAGGGATGAAATCATCTATATTTTAAAAAATGGAAGCACTTCCAACACAGGAAAAGTATGAGGCTTATGAATTAGAGATATGGAAAATGTTAATAAGTCTTAATAGCTAAGTTGGGCTAGAGATTTTTTGATAATCAGGATGAAATTTGGGTTAAGATTCTAAAAGCAAAATATCTGACACATCAATTGTTCTAGACAGGGAAATGTTTGTCAAATGCATCTTGGATCTGGGTGGACATTAAGAAATGTAGAGAATTCCTAAAACAAGGTGCATGTTGGTTGATAGGCTCTAGCACAAATATCTTGCATGACCCTTGGATTCCAAACTCCAACATTCTTATGGAGCTGAATAACATCAACGTAGAAGGAATAATCAATGTCAAAGACCTTATTGAAAGGGGCTCCAGGACAAGGAAGGAAGATTATATCGTATCCCATTTTGTCAAAGTAACAACATCAAAGATATTGCAGATCCACTTATCCAAGGATGAGTTGAATGAGATAGACCGGCTAACATGGACCAAGACCCCTACAAATAAATTTTCAGTCAAATATGTTTACAAACTAATTTTTGAAGCAGAATGATCCACATCATCTCATAATGAAGGGGAAAAAGATTCTAATTGAAATTTTGGAAGGAAAAAAGCATTCCCTTCTAGGGTTCTCTCATTTGTCTAGAGATGCCTAAATGATGTCTTACCTCTTAAGAGCTCAATGGCAACATTTATCTCTAGTTGTGATCCATCATGTCCAATTTGTGGTAAAGAGAGAGAGAGAGACATCTGCACACCTATTCTTTGAATGTGAATTTGCTAAAGTGGTGTGGTTCGGATCCCCACTTGGTCTCAGACTAAGAGAGCACCAAAAATCTCTTTACAGTTGGATTAAAGATTGGATGCCCCCCCCCTCATCTAAGAATTTTTTGGCAAGGGTCCATTATTCTATGGTGCATTTTGAAACCAAGGAACAAATTAATCTTTAAGAATCAACGTCCAAATGTAAAGTCCATAATTGTAGGCGCTATGGTGATGGTCCAGGACTACAACCCAGAAATGGATAACCTGTGTCCCAATTAGGAATTCTAGTTGGGAAATCTAGGAGATAACATTATCCCTAATTGGAAGCCTCCCCTTAGAGATTCTTTCAAAATCAATGTGGATGGTTCAACAGGAAAGAATTGTATGTATAGTTGTTGCCCTAATTAGAGATCACAAAGGGTCCTTTATTCAAGGAGAAATCCAAAAGTTACCACTTTGTGACCCTGTAAAAGCTTAAGCCATGGTGTTCCTCTTAGGCCTACAGTTAATGAAAGACCACCCAAGCATGCTAGTTATACTCAAAGGGGATAATGAGTCAATTGTGAAGATCCTTTCTAATTCAAAGACTCAACCTCCCTAACGAATCCATAACATATTATAGCAAATTGTCAAGCCATTCTCTCTCACTACCCTCATGTAACCATTTCCTTTGTTCCTTGGGAATGCAACAAAGCAACCCATGCCATGGCCGCCATGCATCTCTTACATTCTCATAATGGATTATTGTAACCAAGAGGCTTCAAGTTGAATGAAATTGAGCTAACGCTCCTTACCAAAAATAAAATAGGAATTGTATATAAGCATATCCATTTTTGTATTTGCTTATATAATTGAATTCAAATATTTAACGGATATTTATAAAAACAATAAGGACCTAGGAGAGAATGGAGAACTAGCTACCAGAGCTTTCTTTCATTAAAATTGGGAATTGGAAATGAGAAATGGGTTAAGGTTATGAATCAAATATCATACTATAAATATTAATTTCAATCGAGATACGAATATTTAGTCAAATAATCGAATTGGATGTAAATGCATCCAAGTTGAATATTAACAGATCAAATACGAATAATAATTGGATAGTTGATAGTAATGACAAGGGCAAGCACATGCATCCTTCACCCATGCAAAAGGAGACACACGCATATATACACACACGTGCACACATCTCCTCCATGACCTGGCACGCAAGCAATTGACTTTATCTCTGAGTCACTGATTTCCAAGTGCATCTTCCCTGTCTCGTGAATCCTCAGGAATAAACAACGACATACAACTTGTAATCAATGGTTTCCACATTGGAAATTGACATGATGCTCAGTCATCAGATCTTCATGGGTACGAAATTTCGACCATCAACGTACGGTGATGTGACAAGATTACAAGAATATCATTGTCAAGACGAAAAACCCATCGTAAAAGCTAGTGGAACCCTCCTGTTCGTTCATGGTTTTCGAAGGTAATATGGTAAATTCACTCAACACTAGTGGCGTGATACTATTATTTAGAATCAATGTAGCAAAACATGTCTTTTTGAGGCACCACAGAAGTATTGGGTAACCGAAAAGATAGACCTCATTATCTTCAGTGGGATGACCAGCCAGATTTTCCCCTAACGGTTGTAGACTTGTGAAGGGTCAACATCTCTTGGGCCCAAGAAAAAGTAGCCTCTTACAATAAATAAGGAGTGTATTGGTCACTAAACAAATATGTCCTTACATCAACTATGTGTTACTTACTGCAATATTAAGTCGAGAAGTTGGAATATTCAAATAAGAAAACCCAGGCTTTGAAAGAGTAGGAGGCTGTAGACAAGGATGATTTAGGACGGAACCATATCCTCTACAACGAGCTTGCAATGCACTGGGATAGGTCACCAATCAAGACTCACCACGTTGCATCCACTATCGAAACAGAAGCAAACGGGAGAAGGTGATGTATCAGCCTCTATTACACTTAAATTGCTTTTTAATTGATTTTTTATTTATTTTTATAAAATCATTACAGCTGTGCTGATGCAAATCCCTCTTAGATAAGTACGGACAGAAGGGAAAAAATGGATTATTTTTTAACCCCTTTTTATTTCTGTGAAATCTGCCATGGAGGCAAGTCTCTCTCAGAATAAGTAACTGAGGGTAGTACAACGGGTCATCTCCTTTGTTGCTGATGTCCATAGATGATAAAACTCAAGTAAAATTGCCATGTTTTGGAATTCCTACATAGACAATATATCGAAATGGTGATGGTGGTGGGTGGGTGGTGATGGTTTTGATCTTATTATCTTATCACCCTATGCTACAACTAATAAAACTACCAGAAATAATTACCAATAGGAAAGAAGAAAAAGCTTGGAAGATGAAACAGATGGAGGTGGAGACTAAGGTGGGTAACATGAAGGGAAGATTGTTGGCCCATTTTTTGTCAACAATCACTCTTTGGGACTCGCTATCATGTGTGGGGGTATGAGACCTCATACATGGCATCGGTGCTTGACAGTCCAGCTTATCGATGTGCCACGTGTGCACTAAGAAACCCCTCAGGCCCGCCCACAACACGTATAGACGTGGGTCTTGCGCTGCCAAAGGGGTAAAAGGGTTGAGTCTCCCTTTCTAGACACCAATTGGTTTTCAACTAATTAAGATGGTTCAGCCCCTGTCCTAACAAAAACTAATGAGTCCTCTGCCACCATTGGGCTACTGTATAATTATTAAACCAGCTGCAAAGGTTAATATAGTATAACGAAGCAAGAGATGGAGAAGTTTTGGAAAAAGAAGCACATGGAGGAAGAAGATCACCTCCTCGCCACTCTCAAGGCCACCTCTCATATCAGGACCTGTAATTTCACCATAAGACCCATTATCTCCATCTCTAATTCAGTTACTTTATGCTCAACAAAACTAACCCAATTTTATGCAATGGATGATTTGATAGTCATCTAAGGCCCTGACCAGGAAGATGCAGTTAAGTAGAATAGTAGTTGGTAACACATTAAAGAATGAGAAGTCATGGGTCAAAAAATTCAAAGCAACTAGATGATCTCAACCATCCAAATTGTTGAATTTTGTATGAACCATAATATTTTCGTGTTTAGAGGAATGGGTAGACCCGATCATCTAACCAATGTTAGGATTCTCCACCGTTCTCGGGTGAAGTCTTACGCTCATTCTTGCAAGTGGGTTATGGCCTACTTATAGGTCATTCACATTATAGGATTGCGGATGGTTAAGCTCACTCCCACACCTTTGTTGTTTCTTAATGCAACTCCATTTCCCCATTCAATCTAGTAGTTGCTATTAGCGGACAGCAGTGGAGTAGATCCAAAGCTAGATCTAATGCAAAAGGGAATTCATCACTATTAGCTTCAGAGAAAATGCTATTTTTTTTGCTTTTAATTTTAAACATTACTTAATCTTGTAGCTAGAAATGTAGAATCAAATGCTTAGTTATTACCATCCATTCAAATAATTTGTAATCAAACGATGAAAAAGCAATGCAGAGTCAGATGGGTTTGACTTGAGATCTTAAACTAGTTCAACATTTTTCCCAGAATTAGCTATCAAGAAAGATAGATATCATTGTTCAGCATTGCGTTATTGGCTCGAAATTAAGCCATCTGCATTTAAGAGTAGTGGTGGGCTTCGGTTTTGGCAACGTTGTGCCTATTCATGTCTGTCTGCATCCAACTCCACCAACCTATCCAAGAGATGGAAGTTAATGCCGAACTTCTAGCAAACCTCTATTGAATGAAGAAAATTGGAGATGCCTAGGTTGTTGCGAAAGATAGTAGAGGAGGAAGATGAGTTCATACGAATTACTCTCAATTTAAAAATAATAAAAAGTAACGGAGACATGAGATATCGCCTTCTCTCGTTTACTTCCATCTTGGTAATGGATGAAACGTGGCAAGTCTCAATTGGTGGCCTACCCCGGCACACTACAAAGCTCGTTGTAGAGGATACAGCTCCAATTTAGGACAATTGTACATGGACCTAGGCAATAGAACTTACCATTTGTCACATACAAAAGGTCATGACCTATAGTTTAATTGAGAGGTGTACACATAACAGTGATTTTCACTCTTTTGGATATGTGTATGTCTCCTAAATAGGGGTGTCAATTGAGTCAGGATGGGCTTGTCCAAGGCCAACCCGTGCCCAACCCAAAGTAAAATGCTTGGGCTTGTGTTAGGCCCAAGCCCAAACTCAGCCCGGTATCCTCTGTCCAATTTAATAAATTGAGCTTTGGGCCGAGTTTGAGCCGGTATGAAGTTAACAACCACATAGAAATTTAAATTAAATTAGGGCCCATGGGCTTTGAATTTCAAATTTGTGAAACATATCAAATTGAATTGGGACCCATGGGCTTTAAAAACTAAATTTATAAAATAAATCATCTTGAATTCATATACTTCAAGATGGGCTTTGGGCTAATGTCACTAAAAATTAAAAAATTAGGCTCACTAATTTTGGGTTGGCCTTGGGGCCTCTTATTATATGCAAACTTCAAGCTGGGCGGGGCTGGCTGATTTTGAGCTATAAAAGCTTGGACCTGAGCCCAACCCAAAAATCACTTCAGATTGGGCCCGAGCCCAGCCCAGCCTAAAGCTCAACTTGCCCATCCTAAAGTATTTTGGGCCAGCCTGGCCCAATTGAAAGCCCTACTCCTAAGCCCACAAGATTATTTGTTCACAGGAATGAACCTTTTGGCGTATAGTTAGATGGGTCTCACCTAAAAGTTCATCGACGATTGAAAGAGCAAAGATCTGTTGTGGCTAATTTTGTTGCACCTTCTTGTAGCATGAACAGAAAAAATGAGGTTTTTTTTTTTTTGTCTTTTGACATGTTTTTTTTCTTCTTTATATTGTTTTTTTTTTTTCCTATTTTTTACTACAAAAGCCACAGCTAATCACACTAATTTATTCGTCACATTAATTTATGGTCAAGTGAATTACTTGGTCTTGGGGCCATAGGACCCATAGATGGGTTTGGAGCATACATTAATTAATTACATAATTGCCTTTTGCCTCATGTTGGAAGTATCAGTTTCCACCATTAGATAAGACCCACTTAATAAATTGTTTATGCCAAAATTCTAGTTGTTTTTTAATTATATCATCTATGCATTATTTTATTTGGAGCTTCTAACATTTCCTCACAACGAATACTAATTGAAAAAACAATTGCATAATAGCAACAGTCCATTAAAGTTCGTTTCTGGCATCATGAATGACCACTTAGGCTGGATTATCGATTGTAATAGGGCCTGTGCTCGAATCATCTCTAGCACGGCGATGTCCAGGGCCTATCAAGCATCAAGGACATGCTGACAGGTGGTGAAAAACGAAAAAGGGTAGGTCGAATTCCAACCACTTTGTTTTAGTTTTTTTTGCCACATGTCAGCACGTTCTTGATTCTCGATAGGTGCTGTACATCGACGTCGTGTTGGAGACAATCCCGCACTATAGCCCTAGATGCAAGATATCACCTTTGTTTAAAAAATAGTTTTCTTCAAACTATTCTTTATGGCATTATGAAGTACATACAAGGAAATCCACAGAAGACTGCTTAGTTGTGCTCATATGTATACAATTGGACGGGGTGATGCTGTTATATTGATGTTTTGTCTTGTTTCGCAGTCATTGATTGGAGATCAATCCAATGGTTGAGGTTTGAATTTCAGATTTATAAATCATCTCTGTTTGTATATGTACAAGAGGGAATCTTGGTACGTAGGGAACTTTTATTTTGAGTAAAAGTTGACTTTCTTGTACATTAGGAATTTGAATACGGTTTTGAGGAGAACAAAGTATATAATTTTTACAACAGACATGACATGGAGAAGGGAGAATTTTGTTGAATGGCTTTTGTGACAAATAGTATAAAAGAATTATGAGAGAGTTTCTAATTCTTTGGTTTTCTTTGAGGCTAGAGAATTGATAACAGTCTGCTTTTTCTTGTGTTCATAGAGAAACCTGGTTCTCTCACTTTGTGTATCTAGGAAATCTTGTCGAATCATGAATCTACCATGTTTCTTGTTTACATATTTGTGTTTTCTGTGTTTTACTGCATTATACATGATAGGCTTGAGCCAAAATACGGTTGTGTAATGAATGAAGGGAAAGGAAAGGAAAATAAGTCCGGATTTTTTTTTTAGCAAATCCTCTGCAGCAAGTTTAAACAACATTAAATGGACACTACCCTCAACGAACGACATCTATACTAAAAATTTGAAGTTTTAACATTGGGTAAAAGTTTTAATACATGTTTTTCCTTGTAGACTTAAATGCGGATCCACTTTTAACCACCTGTCGTTTTTTGAAAGCATTTTCCATTTAATGTTAATGTTATTTAAGCTTGTTGCAGAGGATTTGTTTTCATTTTTTTGTTAGCTTATGGGAAATAAGTCCTTGGTGGAGGAATTAACTTTTTGTTAGCTTATTGAAGTAGACATGACTTAATTAAGAAAATAATTCAATAGCAAAATTAAAAGATGATATAATTCAAATATTCAATAGCTAGCATGATTTGAAGATGATAATTCAATAGCAAAATGAAGATTAGTGACCAGGTTCATTAGTGACCAGGTGCATGCAAGGCTTGAAATGTATGTGACACAACTGACTAAGTCATTGTAAAGCTCTTCCACTTTATTATTGTGTTTAATACAATGATGTATATTCTTCAACCATTTGCATGATTAAGTCTTCAACCATTTGAATGACTTAGTCAATGTAAACATCTTCCATTATATTGTCGTGATTTTAACGATGTTGTTTCTTTTTTCCTACCATTTGAACAAGACTTTGTTGCATCTCTCTTGGGTTGACGAGGATGTATTTTAACTTACCCAAGGAACTGGACTCCTCCTATATATAAACCAATCACTAAATTAGATTACTTTGACAATTTTATTCAACTAAGGGCAGCCGCTCTCTTGGAGCACTGAGGCCTTATTCTTCTTTTTTTATTCCTCTAAAACTTTTCATCGACGGCGACCGACGACACTGAGGAGCACCTTCCTCATGGAAGAGTGGGGATCAAGCAAGATCCCTAAGACCCCACTTACGACTTAGCTATTTTAGCTGGTAAGGGTAATGGGTTTGGCCAGCGTTGACAAATTTTCGATGCCGAAAACACAAGTAGAGAGCAACTAAGCAGGATGGTTGAAGTTCCCAACCACATTCTCTTAAAGTGATCCAAGTCTATCAAATCCTATATATAACAGGTTTGATGCTCTATTTGGGTCTTTGGTCGTGTGATGGGACTCATGGAATTAGGGTTCCAAAAGGACTAGATACGGGTATCTTACAGGATATAAGCATCTCTGGATCCGAATCCACTCAAAGAAATAGGATATATACTTGAAAACTCGGTTATTAAAAATTATACTTTACCAGATATTCACATATCCAGATAATCAAAATCCATGAAATGAATACGCTGACCTTAACCTCCTTTAACCTCTACTGAGGGTAAAAAACGAGCGGAAACATCAGCGTCAAAAGTGATTTTCATTTTTTGGGGGTCAATATAAATCACTTTTGACCATCCCTTGACCTTGGCGTAGGTTACCATTGGTGTAGAAAATCCTCACCATAAAAAAATATTATAATCTAACGAAATTATATAATCTTCTGCAACAAGCTTAAATAGCATTAAACAGAAACTACCGTCATTCATCGACATGTATCAAATAAATTGAATTTTCATCAATGACCGACAGTTTTAATACAAATGTCATGCTATAGATTTAAAAGAGGGCCCACTCTTAGCCACATCTCATTGACGTCCGTTTAATGTAATTTAAGCTTGTTGTAGAGGATTTGTTTTCATATAGTGACAGACAAAGCTATAGCTATTATAGTGTATGAATACAATATGCACTTAAACAAATACGGATATTTTTCTGGATCAGATATGGGTAGATATGTATTCACTTTAACCTTATTAAAACGAATAGGATACGGATGTTTATTTGGATAATTTGCCGCCCTACATGGAATAATAGAACTGAACTGGTTCTCTTGTTTTTTATTATTTTTTTAGAAATTCTTGTGGTTCTATTGGGCGATTCAGAACACTCCATCGTGGACCCTTAATCTCGTTTTCAAAAGCCAAAAATGCCTAAGTTCAGTACAACACCAAGAGGACTATTAAACCCATTAAAAACAACCATTCCTTCTTCCTTCCTGATGGCCTCACAGTCTCTTAACTGCCGGTACCCTTTTCTTCTACTCTTCTTCCTCACCTTCCTCCGCCTCTCCGTCTGTGCAACACCAATAAATTCATCTAAATTGAGCTGCAGTTCTTTCGACTGCGGTAACGGCATCAATATAAGCTACCCTTTCTGGCAAGAGATGGCCGGAGCCGTCCATTACTGCGGCTACACCTGGTTCGGCATCTCCTGCAACGCCGGAAAACCAGTCCTCCGTCTCTCCGACGACGTCTACATCGTGAAAGATGTCGATTATTCCCAAAACACCCTCACCGTCGTCAACGTCGATATATGGAATCAAAGCTGTCCAAGGTTACGTCGCAACGCCTCCTTTGAAAATGCACCTCTTTTAGCCTACAGCCCCGACGTCAAGAACCTCGTCTTTTACTACAATTGCTCTTCCTATCGTTCTCCGGCAGCGGCGCCGCTAGCCTGTCTAGGCTATAACGGGACGAAGCGTTCTTATGTGTTTGAAGAGGATAAGATACCGGAGTTCGATTGGTACGGAAACTGCGAATCGGCGGTGGCCGTTCCGGTGCTTTATACGGCGGCGGCCGGCCTTGCAGAGAAGGGGTTTGAGTGGGTTTTGCGAGAGGGGCTTCGGTTAAATTGGAGTTCCGGCAAGGAGTGTTTTCCCTGCGAGAGAAGCGGTGGGCGTTGTGGGTATGATCAGGCGGCGAAGGATATATTTTGCTTTTGTTCGGACGGACGCTACCTCAACTGGGACTGCTCCGGCGGTATGTTTGCCTTCTATCTCTTTTTTTATTTTTTTATAAATTTCAGTAGAGGGACTTTTATTGCATTAATAATTCAAACCGTGTTAAAGTCAATTACACGTTTAGATGACTAATTTTAAGAAGTAGGCCCCAGGTAAAGTTGAAGTTATGAACCTCACAGCTGAGGGGCCATTAAAACCTACAATATATAAAGAAAGATTATCTGTATCGATACAGACTTCTGTAGGCGTACCATTGATTGCCACATGATGTTTTTGAAATTGGTGTCTCTTTCTTTATACTTTAACTTTTTCAACTGAACACTTTTTTGTGGACATTTGTAACTCCAAAACAACGCCTGTCACACCATAAACACTTGCTTTTTTTGGTAAATGCGTAGAGACTTTTTTTTATTTTAAAGTGGTTTACATAAACTAATATATTTGGTCAGGGCTTCCTATAACCAACGTAGTGGTATTCTCGCAAGGATTTGCCCTTGACTTTCATCCGTTACCAATCTATTATCTTAGTTTTGAGTCTTTCTTTCTTTCTGAAATGAATTCCTATTGACCAAACTCACTTTAATTTGGGGCCAAAACGCTATGCTTTGGATTCTATTTTATTTATGGCAAAAGATTAGCTCAAACAAGGTTTTCACAAGAATGAGTAAGCATCTTCTTCAATCTGTCACACTGTCAAAAATTAAAAAAAAAAAGAGGAAAGTAAAAAATCCAAGTTATACTTTGGATTTGATTTCTTTCCTTTTTTTAGTTTTACATAACAGTTTGAGCAAGATTGTTTGGGAAAACCTTGCTTGAACTGGTCTTTTTCCTCTATTTGTTTTGCCTAAATTGAGTATTTATTAACTATTTTAATTTAATCGTATAGTCAAAGTGTACTATGTTATGTTGGGTTTGAAATCGTTGGATTGGAATCCACTCATTGCTGGCTTTTATCACTGATTCTAATAATGGCTTCAAAATGCGACCCTTCAATATACCAATCTTGGCTTCAGAATGCGACCCTTCAACATACCAATCTTTCTTTGTTTTCATTTTTTTTTTTTCAGGGTAAGAGATATCAATCCCTTTGAAACACAAATTTTTTTCTTAGATGACGACCTACTACTGGTGGGACACGTACCTCAAAAAAATAAAAATCTTTCAAAAATGAAGAAAATATTACCAAATTTGTTTTTCTTTTCCACTACTTTGGATAGAGTTTACCACATTTTAAACTTTGAAGAAAATGTTCTACAGTGTATATAGTGAATTATAAACAGACATGTGGGGATTCGACATGTATATTGGCACTGATTTTACTGCCATCATGCATGACAGGACCCACACTCACACATTAGGGATTCGACCTCTAGCCTCCCCTAGAAGATGAATGATGCATCTGCCACCCTAGCACATTTTAAACTGTAGTGAACGATTTCAACTTTACTTGGAGCAGCATGTCACATCATAAATTTCTTCCTCAGCGTCGTGTCAAAACGAAGTTTCAATGTCTTCAACTTCAACTGTGAGTGATTAAATTAACAGTTTAAGTATTAGCTGGTCTTATCTATCTTTCCACGCGTAGTAGTTTTTTTTCGAAGTAACACTTTTTCTACGTTGTAATGGTTCCCAAACGGAGTTGCCATCTTATACTTTTTCCTTGGTACGGACCAGTCTACGTTAGTATCTGCTCATCTCATCCAACCCAATCCAGGCCCCTCCCCCAATCCAACCCAACCCAAGCAAGCGACTTTCCACCGCACACTGCTCACCCCTCACCCCACACCCCCTCCAGGGAATTGACCCGGGGTCTTCTCTATGGAAGACATATGCCTTAGCCATCAGAGCACCAGGCTGCTGGCTGCCACCCTCTACTTCCTTAGCTGATTTACAATGCCATCTTTGCTTCTTAGTTTTGACTAGTTTATATGGTGCAGGGCAGCATGGGAGTGGCAAATCACAAAACTTGGTAGCGAATATTTGTTACCCTGGTGAGCCTCCAGCAATCTAAAAAAATCTCATTTTATTAAGCCCACCCTCTGATGTGGTACTTATTGATTTTAATATCCTTTGATCTGTGCGTGCAGTTGGATTTGTTATTGGTGGTATGATACTTATGGCATCTCTCTTTTACTGTATCTACAATAAGAGACTCTTCTCATCAAATAATCATATCTTCTCGTGGAGGAAAAACATAGAAAATACTCAAAATGTGGAGGTTTTCCTAGAGAATTATGGATCCTTTGCTCCAAAGAGGTACAAGTTTTGGGAAATCCAAAAAATTACCAGCTTCTTCAAGGATAAAATAGGGGAAGGAGGTTTTGGTGCTGTGTTCAAGGGGAAGCTTGAAGATGGTTCGCTCGTTGCCGTCAAGGTCCTGAGTAAGTCCAACAGCAATGGAGATCAATTCATCAATGAAGTTGCTTCCATTGGTAGAACAAACCATCTTAATGTCGTTAGTCTTTTGGGCTTTTGCTATGAGGGGTCCAAGCGAGCTCTCATCTATGAATACATGCCTAATGGATCTCTTGAAAAGTTCATTTACACCGAAAAACCATGTACTTTAGGATGGGAAAAACTTTACAAAATTGCTCTTGGCATTGCTCGAGGACTTGAGTACTTGCACCTTGGTTGTACAATGCGCATTCTACATTTTGACATAAAACCTCATAACATTCTTCTAGATGAAGAATTTTGTCCGAAGATCTCCGATTTTGGTCTAGCTAAACTTTGCCCATTGAGAGAGAGTATTGTATCAGTGGCTTGTGCCCGAGGGACAGCAGGTTATATTGCACCAGAGCTACTCTTTAGAAAGTTTGGAGGTGTCTCTTACAAGTCCGATGTTTTTAGCTATGGAGTGATGGTATTGGAAATGGTTGGAGGGAGAAAGAACTTGGATTTGGCAGTGGAGCATAATAGTGAAATATTTTTTCCACATTGGATATACGATCGTCTTGGACGCAAAGATGGCTTAGGACTAGACAGATTTGAGAATTTTTCTGAAGAAGACTTGGCAAGGAAGATGGTCATGGCGGGTTTGTGGTGCATACAGATGGACCCGGTGAATCGGCCTTCAATGAGTAAGGTTGTAGAGATGCTTGAAGGAAGAACTGAAAACTTGCCAATGCCGCCTAAGCCATTATATTTTGAATCGCCTTGACAATGAGTTTAATTATAAGCAGATGAACTGGGAAACTAACACTTCAATGAATCCGATCGACTTACTGATGTTAATCTGCAACATCTGCATTGTGCAATGTTTGTTCATTGATCCTCCTGCCCTTTTTGTCCCTTCGGTAAAGTTGTACTATAAATCATTATTTGCTCTAATAAGGGGCTAATTTTCATTCTCTAGGTTATTTGGCTCAAGCCCACTTATACATGTTCTACATACAACATCAAGATCCAATGGCACAAGCAACACGCCGCAAATCTGTTTGAACATAAGATGTAATAATGTCCCTACATGATTGATGAGAACATCCTCATATATTAGTTAAATGAGATACAGATCAAGAATTTAATCTTCTATAATCATTTTATTCTCTTTTTTTTGGGATCTAATGTCATCTATGGTTTTAAATGTCTGCAGAAATTTCATGTAAGTTCTGGTTTTGTATAAGGTAATCACCATTATCAAAATTCTTATTACTTGACCAAAATTCTCGAAATAATGAGAACGTTTCATTTTCATTGACTTTTAGACCCAGTCTGGTTGCCTTGAATTGTATAGAAAAGAATAGAAAATAAAATCCCACAAGAAAAGGAAAGAAAATAGTCATGAGAAATACATGAGAAAACCAACTTTTCATGACAATCAGATGTCTTAAAAATGAGTTCTTGAGAAAATTTTGTCATGAGAAAACATTTTCATGGCAACGAGACTGGGTCAATGTTCAGATATATGATGGAACTTTTTTAAAAGGTTGATTTATAGCACCACTGATCCTTTGCTCCACATTTACCTTGGAAACATCATGGGCTATTTACATCCATACGGCTTGAAAAGGGGGTACGTGTAAATGAGCCGAGCTAAGACGAGCCTAGCCAAGTTTTGTCCAGTTTAGCTAGGGCTCGTTACATGAAGGCAATGCTTGGCTCAGGCTTGTAAAGGTAAGCTTGGCTCGACTTGTCAGAAATAAAAAAAAAAAAAAAAATGACCGATAGTCTAACAGCCCATTATCCCAATTTGTCTTGTTTGAACATTGCTATTGTCACAATATTGTCATATTGTGACAATAGCAATATTGTTTCATGACAATCCAAGTTTCGTGAAGCTTAGCTCAGGGCTCACTTAGGAAACGACTTTAAATCAAGGCTCATGCTTAGCTCAATGAACTAAAAACAAGGCTTAGGCTCGGCTCATGACAATCCGAGCTGAACTAACTTGGCTCATTGACAAGCTAGGGCTTGAATAGAGTGGATAATGAGTACGTTGGTGTGGAACGGGACTTCTTAATACAATAGTTCTCGAGTTATGCAGCTGCCATCTTTATGGATGCAGCACATTTGTTCATCAAACGTAGCAATCAAAATGTTTGGTCACTCTTTCCAATGGACATATAGCCAATAATAACATACCAAGGCAAACATTTTAACTGTTTAACCAAAGTACTTGTTCCAAATGATTTTAGACCTTTACCACAAGAAATTAAATTGGACAACTAGGATAGCTGATTGGTGCAATTTTAAGCTACTACCTTAGTTGAAAAATGTGGATATCAATTAAACGGTCCATATGCCCTTTTCTTACAAATAGAAAATAGAATGATAAAATGAAATCCTCTCTGTGTATGCAAGATGTTCAATTCACAATCGGTCAATCAAGCAAGTTTTCAGTGGCTTTCTGGTACCACTTGATGGGAATCCATGGCATAGGTCTAGACACTATATATTCTGTTAGCTGTGATTGGTTAACGGCTGGATATCTCCTCAAATGATTCTGTTCCAACCAAGATGGTTTCAAGCTCTTGGGATGCTGCCAGTGTCTTCTCCCTTCTTTTATTTGTAGTCTTATTCTATCTGTCTATCTGTATTTATGCCCTTAGGATTTGGTAGGACCCCTTAATATACAACAAGGTCTGCCTGGCATCAGGGGCGGACACATCAGTGTCGAAAAGTGAAAAACACCCCCCCATAAAGTATAAATCACTTTTTCAGTGATGACGTGTCCGCCCCTATGCTTGGCAGACCTTGTTCGTTCGTTAAGGGCCGCACCAAATTTGTGGGGTGCCAGGTTTCTAAAACCAAGTCTATCCCCTATATATACACATGAACAGACCATTTTTAGGAAGTCTAATATGAGCATAGTTTTGTATCATTATTTGGGATTGTGTTTCTTCAGCCGGTAAAGTAGCTTCATTTCATTTTTTTTTTTGTTTTTCATTTATAGAAAATTCATTATATTGATTGTTCAGGTTAGTTTTTGGTGATCTCCAACTACAATAACTCAGTTAATTGGCTGGTCCTAACAATTGGATAGAATGATTTGAAGCATTGACTAGTGTTGACACCTGAAAAATCTAGAAAAAAATACTCCATTTGGGATTTCTTCAAAAAAAAAAAAATTGTGATTAAACAAGATCATTTGCGACTAAAAAATTTAACAAAATACCTTGTCTATGAATGAAATGCATGGCCCGGGACTAAAGTGGTTCAGTCGCAGACGGGTCTCATCACGACTAATAAGTCAATTGCGACTAATGGACCAAAAACCCAAATTTACTATATTTTTGTATATTGACACCTAGCAACCACGATCAAAGTGGTTTTAGACTTTTAAAAGACCCAAAAGACTAGTGAAATGGTCTAACTCGTGCACAAATTTCTCAATTCTTACAAGTATTTGAAATAACACATTCCTATTCTAAAGATCCCAATTGTAGTAAGTCTCTAATGACTCATCAAATCTTATAAACAAGGGATTACATACGAGCAACTAACCATTTTTTCAAGGATAAGGAGTTCAATCTCAACTTTAAACTTCACATTATCAAGATGAGATGAAAAGAACACAAGCAACCACATTAGTGAATCTTCTAGTAGATAACACATAATAAATCAACAAACTCCATACATCCAGTCATCAAACAAGTAGCAACTTGCAGTCCAAAGTCACTAGCCACTCTATACCTCAAATTCACATGTTGAGGGTACTTTTCATTCATATGTTGAAGCACTTCTCAAGCTCTTTCAATCTCAAGTTTTCTGCAATCATCTTCCCCAACCTTCAAGCTACACATCCAATGTTTGTCCTCTCTTCTAAGAAGGTAGCACATCCATCAAACCTCTACACCACTCGAGATGCATGACAACAAAGGAACACAAAAACAAAGGGCTAATGGCTATGGCTAGATGAGTTGTGTTGTTTAAGATTCAAGAAAGCATGAAGTGTAATAGTTGTTCTTCCAATCATACAAAAAGCTTATATATTAATGTAAATTCAATTCCTCTTCTTTGCTTCTTTTCTTTTACTCTATGTATGATTGCTCAAAATACATTTCATGTTGTAAGGATCAATTAGAGATTTGTTATCATGACCATAACAACAGCAATAAACAAATAAGTCAGTCCCTAAAGTGGGTAATTTGACTGAAATGTCTTTAATGTTATCCTAGAGTGGGGGTGAATAGGATATTAAAATTATTCTACCATTTATTGTCAATGTTGGGATTGATTTTAATCTTCTTAAATGAGTGTGTGCATTAAGGTGCTTACTCAAGCATTTAAACAAATACGTAGCAAGCAATAAGAAATATAACACAAATAAAAGAGACAAACAATCATACACTTAATCCACAACACAAGATTTATAATGATCCGGCACTAAGGCCTATGTGCACTATTCTAAATCTCACTATGAGCTTAAGTATACTTCATTTAAATTGTCACATACAACCTAGGTCAACATACAAAACCTTACTATTTACTCACAAACAAGCTACACAACAACACTCGGTGTCTCCGACGAGTGTGCACTACCTTTCGGTGTCTCCAACAGAAACAAAATAAAGGATAATAAATGAATATCCAAATGAATGCAAAATAAATAGCAAATATTACTACTAAGTTAGTTGATGTTGTTGTTTTTACCACATATGGGAGTGCTCATTGTTGAGCTGGTTTGCCTTATACATCGACTTTTTCTTCAAACTATGACATTAGAGCTTTTCAAGCTAGGCTAACCACAAAAGGGGTATCCTCTAGGAATAACCCAAATTACACCTCTCAAGTAGATGTTAGCTAACATTAGCTGAGAGGGAACCAAGAGAGATTTTCTTGATAACTTTCAAGTTTGAAGCTCAAGCAATGGAGGAATAGGGTTTTCACCATTGAAGACTTTTTTTTGGCAAAACAAATGACACTCTCTTGAATGCTTGAAGATTGTTTACCCTAATGGGAACAATTTTTTTTATAAAGAACGGGAAAGACTCATAATCCTTAGATTAGAATCTTTTCAAATAGACAAGAAAAATTGTTTATTCATTCAAAACGAAAAAAAAGATAGAATCTCAAAATCCAGATCCATGATCAATCACAGGGTTTGTGATCGATCACAAGGCCATTTTCTCAAATGCTTTGAAACATGGTCAGAAGGTGTCGAGTGGTGTGGGCCTCACTTTAAGTCATAACCATGTCGTGGTCGATCATGGGCTTTGTGATCGATTAAGAGGCTGTTAGGACCTAGGTTGTGATTGGTCACAAAGAAGGGGCCTAGTTCTCGGGAGGTCCAAAACTTTGAGTGTGATCGATCATGGGCTTTGTGATCAATCACGAGTCTAGATTATTCAGTGTGAGCGATCATGGGGTTTGTGATCAGTCACACATAGTGTTTTTTTGTACTTACATTACTGTCTTCATCTTAGGAAAGTCCATATCCTCTTGGGATCAATTTGGGGCATTTAACCATGTGTGTGAGCATGCCTAGGGTCATATTACATAATCCCTATAAAGCTACATACATGCATTTACCTTCTTGGAAGTTGTAGTCCGGCTTGAATCTTGGTTTTCAACGTTTGACTTGTTGGAGCTTCTTCCACACATTTGCCCATGAATTTGACAAATGATGCATTTGCATCAACATTGACCATCAATGTTTCATTCTTAAAGGCAACAAAATTAATTGGTGTTACGATTAGATGGTTTAGAAATGTCTTTTTTGACTTTTGGGGTAATGAACAATGTAGAAAGTGCCTTAAACCAATGTCTTGAAATCAGATCAGACAAATTTGTAAATGAATCCAAAAAAGTGTTTAGTCCAAGTTTGCATCTCTCTCTCTCTCTCTCTCTCTCTCTCTCTCTCTCCATCTTCCTTTTGTTTTGTATTGTGACAAAATAACACAGCAAAACAAAACAGATTGGATTCAAGTATACGATATTGTGAAACAGAATGAGAAAATAGCAATGCGACAGAACAATCTCACAACACGAAATTTAATATGGTTTGGCAAGATTGCCTACATCCATGGGTGAAGACAATCAAGAACTTTCAGTAAAATGGAGAATGACGATAATACAAAACGCAACAAGTCGAGTTCCCAAAACCCTAAAGAAAAAAAGGAAAAAAAAAAACCCTTGAGGAAAAACCCAAAAAAAAACTCTTTACAAAATGTTCTTGCATGTCACAACCAAAGTCTCTCACTCTTCCATGTTCCCAAAACCCTCATACATCCCTCTTATATAACAGTATATATCTTAGGAAACCCTACAACCCAATATGTGTCAAAACCTCAAAGATGGTTTAGGTCATGGACCTAATTTGGATCACAAACAGGTTGCTCACCTTCACCAAGAAACAGGTCATACTGGGTCATTGTCACTTGGGCCAAACTTACTAAACCAGTGTTATGAAACTGGACCAACTAGGTTCTATAGCATCCCCTTAAAACAAAATGTTAAATTTATTTGTAGTATGATCCATTTGAGGTTTATGTTTCGTTTCAAGTCTTTATCTTTTAGTTATATGTCGCAGGAGATGAGGTCCACGCTTACTAGGTCTCACCCCAGGAGACTGACCTAGATTAAAGCTAGTTCCATTGGTATCTAAGGGTCTTACGGTATTGATTTTCTTTGTTTGTTGACATCCACCTGCTTTGCTGAAGCCATCATTTGGTGGGTCCTGCCTTTGTATGTGGTGCATGTGGAGAATTATCGACTTATAAAGTGAAAAAGTGGGTTTCATGTACAACAACAACAAAGCCTTTGTAAAAAAAAAAAAAATTAAAAAAAAAAAAAAAAAACACCCCACAGCCTTATCACAAATATATATATATATATATATATATATATATATATATATATATTTGCTTTGTCTAGGTCATTCCTTCCCTTAAACCATAAGTACTCATGTCTATTCTTACTCAACCTAAGTTATTTAAGGTGCCTCTTTGTCTTTTGGTGCCTTACACCATCTCTCCTTGCTGGATTTCATATACAATACGACACAAAAAGATAATGTATCTTGATTAGAAAACAAAAATTGGGAATATTACAAATAGTTGAACCGTTCTGATCTTAAATCATTGGGTGGAAGATTATTTAGATTTAGATATTTCAATGACACAAAGACTCAAAATCAAAAAAGGTCTGATCTAAGTCGGATGTTACTAAATTCGACCTTCTAATAAGTAACACCTGATTCAATAGTGCATAATTTTATTTTATTTTTGTAAGGCAATAGTGCATAATTGATAACCCCCTAATACCTACTAACTAATAAGTATTTTTATGCCCTAGTATACTAATATTTATTATAATAATATTTCTATAGCAGTATTAACTAATATTTCTATAAATGTGTATGTGTTGACTACAATTTCTTACACAAAACATTCTTATATATCTTCCTTTAAATGCGTATGTGTGTTTTCTTTTAACACCAAAAGATATATATATATATATATATATATATATATATATATTGGCTAAAGAAAAATCTCTAGGAAACTCCAAATATTATTATTTTGTTAAGGGGTCGATTGTAGTTTTAGGCCTGAGTGGCCACAGCATGGGTGGCTGCTGCATGACCTTCAGGAGAGTGGGCAGGCATCGAAGCCCCCTAACAGCGTTCTGATGTTATGTGATATCTCGTCCCAATCCCCTCCTGAGTTAGCATTCTGCAAATTTTGATGGTTGACACAGTGAAAAAAATTAAGAGCAACATCTTTCACCTTTTCTCAATTTTTTCGCCATGTGTTGATCACCGAAATTGCAGAACTCTTAACAGATGTTTAGCAATCAGGAGAGGATGAGGGGATATTCGCTGCCTCTCCTTTTGGGATTCTACTCTATGAACTGGCCGTTTAGGGAAACAAGTGACCCTGCCCCGGAAAAATAGAAAAAATCCTGTTGCAGCTTACATAAATCATTTAATAATAGGGCCGACGGAAACATAAACGCCGAAAAGTGATATGTGTCCTGTCAGAGGGTGGAAACATCAGCGCCTAAAAGTGATATGTGCCCCCCTAAAAAGTGTAAAGCACTTTTCAGCGCTGATTTGTTCACCTCTTAACAGGGAGCGGAGGTTAGTGGTTTTAAGGGGAGCTGACACAATCCCCCCTCATAAAATTGGGGTTTATATGGTTAAAATCATTAAAATGTGTTTCAAAGAATATTTACGTCTTAAATGAGGCACCAAAGTTTAAAAGGAAGCAAATTTCCTGTCTAAGATTTGTTGTCCAGGCACTAGGTGACTTCATTTGGAATAAAATGGGTGTGAATTTGAAATTTCATCTAACCCCTACTCAATTTATTCCATGTGAAGTCACCTGATGTCTTGAACACCATCCTGGACAGAATATCTATTTTGATTCCTTCTAAAACCAATCACGTATCAGTCTATATGTGGGACAGAGGAGGATAAACACATTTGAGGATAAAACACACCAATCACGTATAACCCTGTGGTCTAGGATGTTCTGTCCAGGAGACGTCATATGGAATAAAATGGGTAGGTGATGCATTTTTTGAATATGGAAACACACCAACCACATGGCTTCCCATGAATGGTGGTTCCAGGCCCGGCATAAATATCCACATCGCAAAGGATATCGAGCCACTTTCATCAGGAAAAAATTAGGTAAGAATGAATTTCTTGACAACCATGAAAATGGCACCAGGGTGTAGACACATCAGCACCGAAAAGTAATAAGCACCCTCCAAAAAGTGTAAATCACCGGTGCTGATGCGTCAGTCCACCTGTTGCCGTTTTCACAGTTTTCATGAAATTCATTTGCACATTATCTGACCCACTTTCATCTGGAAAAGATTAAATACAGAAATCTGCTTTTCCTGATGTATTAGGATGACATTAGGGGGTGAACACATTAGTGCTGAAAAGTGATAAGCACCCCCCAAAAAATGAAAGTCACTTTTAGGTACTGATACTCAGCCCCCTGATGTCATCCTAATACAGCAGGAAAAGTAGATTTCCGTATATAATCCCAGCCCACTTTCATCTGTTTACGATGATGATCACCCAGTCCACTATTTCACGTCATTCAAACGATGCTCCAGATTTTGTAGGACAACTTAGAGAGTGTCTGAAGTAAGAATGACATTGAGGTTAACACATCAATGCCAAAAAGTGAAAAGCGCCCCCTAAAACGTGTATAACACTTTCCGGTGCTGATGTGTCAGCCCTAGTTTTATTCTTTAGACACTCTCTAAGTTGTCCAGCCAAATCCCACCTCATCAATCTTACACGAGCTCCACATTAAAGCCTTGTTTGGATAAACTTTTCCAAAGTGAAGGACTGTTGAACAGTTGAGAGAAGTAACTTACTAACTACCAAACAAACATGCGCAAACAACAAAATAACTTTTTATAGACTTAAAAGTTAAAAATTTGACTTTCCATATTTGCCGAAGAAGTTGAAATTCGATTTCTATGTACTTCGGCTTACTAAAAAATTGGCGACAGAAGTCAAATTATTAAAAAGAAAATACGGGCGATTTCGAATTATCTCCAGTCTAACTCGAAAAAATCTCGCTCCAGTACCAATGAAGCATGTGACACGGTTCCAAGTAAAGGATAAATCAGTAAATGCACAGAAGAACTATCTATCGAGACATCACTCTCTGGAAACGTTTCAATCGTTGATTGGTTCTATGGTGATATCTCTTCTTTACCCTTATCTTTCCGTTCCCGATTTTTAAATAGGGTTGGAGAAGAGCAGCAGAAAAAAATAAAAATAAAAATAAATAAAATAAGAGCTTCGATCCGAAGCCAAAAATGGCTCTACCGATACGATAATGGATTAGGCTGGTTAGGGTTTGGGCTAGGGTTTTAGCCCTTAAGATTCGTTCGGCTAATTCCTTCCACAATTGGAAAAACCCTAAAAACCCGATTTTCTTGTTCCATCCAACGAGTTTCAGTATCCTTCCCTAATGGGTGGCTCTGTTTTATAGCTTCGAGTTCGTGATGGATTAGGGTTTTGAAGCTGTTCCTGGTAAGGCTATTGCAGTTGAAAGAACCGAAACCTTAATCTCTTGAGGTCAGTCAGAGTTTCTGAGGATGGAAGAGATGGATGATGATTTTGGCGACCTCTACGCAGACGTAGAGGTTCAAGTAAGTACTGCCATTAACGCAATCTCAAGCTTCAACCGGCTATACATTGAACCTGATAAGAACGGAAGAAGTAGTGTTAAAGAGCTTCTAGATTCTGATTCAAGTTTGAAGAAAGTTGATTCGATCAGTCCAGAGTTGCTTCTGTGCAACAAGGACGAGCGGACAAGCCCGGAGGGCCAGAAACCAAGTGTCGATGGCTTGAAAACCACGGGCTTGGAAGCCAACGGCAAAGAGGAGCTAACTGTGGATAATGGAAGTGATAGCGAGGATGATTTGCAGATAGTCTTGAATGAGGAGGATTGCCGGATGTACCCGACTCTGCGGGATGCGAATGTGGGGAATGGGAGAATGATGGGAGGGAGTGACGATGAAGATGATGACTTGGTGATTGTTACCGATGCCAACCGGCCAAGCAAGGAGCGGAAGCTGTCGTGTGATGGATTGGAGCATGCTTCTGCGTGTTCTGGTGCTGAGAAGGGGAATGGAATGAAGGGTAGTTATCTTTCGCAGTATTCCCAGTACAAGGTAAGACATGATGTTCCTTATTTGTTAGTGAGAAAAGTGTGAAGCCAGAGCACATTTTATAAACGCGTAATGTGTGAAAATAAGGTTGAACTTATGTTTTATGAAGTGCGTTTATGTTAAACACTTAATAAGACTAGTGAAAAAGTCCTAGACACGATCGTAATCATTGTTTCTTTGCAGGTTGGAAGAAATCCAAGCTTATTATTTTGTGTATTAGGGGCTGAAGTATGATTGGGGAAGAATTAATTAGACACTACTATATATGGCAATCTTAATCTAATCAAATTTTATGAATGTAAACACAACACACATTGTTCAATTTTTCAATCTATGTTCGTCAGGAAAGCTGATTCTATTTGGCAGTATTCTTCTTCTGTTTGTGTGTGTGTGTGTGGTTGGGGAGGTGGGTGGGGGCGGCTGGAATTATGGGAACATTGGTGCGTTCATTCAATGATAGGCCTTTCCACTTAGATTGCTTTATTTGAATTACTTTGGGAAAAATGTTTTTATGTACAAATGTTGTTCAAAATTCTTTTGGTAGTTTGATTTCCTTTTCTTTCTTTCTTTTATTTATTTTTACATATAAACCTAATTTTTTTTTTAGCAGAAATCGTTTCATTACTGAATTTTTAGATGAAACTTCTACCTATTTTTTGAACCTAGGATAAAATTGTTGTTTTCTGTCTTTTTAATTCTGTAGGGTATCATGCACCGTTTACGCTGTATTTTAATTCTGTGGGGCATTATGCCCGGGGTTGCTTCATTTATGTTTCCTCGCTCAATTTTTATTTATCAGCAATACTCTCTATTAATGGCCTTTTTGGTATCTATACAAGTTAAGTAACTTTTAGATGGATGTTCTGTTGTGTAGTACATAAGACCTCATGTGGCAGCATTTCCAATTGCTTCAAAAGCCAGTGGATCTGGAGTGGCAGTTCCCTTCTCTTCTCCATTGTCAGGTAAAGGTGATTGGGATGTTAATGGGTGCATTCAGCAGATGGGGTCAAGCTCAGGGTCAGTTGCTTCACCCTCTAGTACAGCCATTCCAATAATAGCTCAAAGGGGATATGATTTCTCTCTTCCCCGCTATAGGTAAGATTTGCCTCTCTCTCTCTCTCTCTTGCGAAGATTTGTTTTCTCTTAAACAAGATATGCTTCCATTTTCCCTTAAATTTGGTCTTTTTTATAGGTGGTTTTCTGTTACAGTTTATGGGTGGCCACTGGTGACATTTATCTAACCATGCACTGTTCTCTTTCTCTCTTTTTTTTTTGTGCTTTATTGCCACCTCCGTTACAATATTTCAAATTTGTTAATGTTATAGTTATATTAATCTTTATTACAGGACTATATTTGATGTGAATATTAAAGCATTTGAGAGGAAGCCCTGGAGGCACCTTGGAGTGGATATGATAGATTTTTTTAACTTTGGCTTGGATGAGGAAAGTTGGAAAGGATATTGCAACTGCCTGGTATTTTAAGTTATTATTTTGTATATGTTTCTAACACACTTTAGTCTATATTATCTTTGGGTATCTTTTTTTTTTTCTTTTCAAATTTTCCTCATGAAAAACACTCTTTATACTATGCAGATGAGTCGGGAACAAATCTGGCAGCAAGGCACGACACTGACCAAGATTTCTGAGTCTTTAAGGTCTAATCAAGTGGTTTTTTTTTTTGCTTAATGATGAAAATATACTGGTGTTTTAGGCAGCACCTACTTAGATAAACCTTCTCACATAGTCG
>JAOXJP010228618.1:0-11094 GCA_025762735.1 Platanus orientalis | reverse complement strand
CCCCAAATAGTTGGGATAAGGCTGTTTGTTGTTGTTGTTGTTGTTGTTTTTGCTAGTCCATTTGGAGAGTTTTCTTTTATTCGAAGTAGAATAGGTTCTCTTTAAGTTGAGTCACAGAGTCAAAGTACGGTTGAATCAGAAGTTCTAATGACTTGGTTTGGAAAGCTTGTAGTGTGGTTGCTTTATAAAAGGGTTATACCCATTTTTTTTGAAAAAGTAGTTCAATGAATATCTGTTGACTTTATGCTGTTTTCTCATTGAGTGCAATTCTAGGATTAGAAGTTGCTAACTCCTTCAATCCTGCGAGGTGCTGATTCCCTATGAAACCTCTTAAGTGTTGATTCCTAGAGCATCCAGTGAAGTGGATTCCATTGATTTTATCTTCTCTATTTTTCTTATTATTTCTTTTTCCTATTGACTTAGCTGCTGAATTTTATTATTCTCCAAACCCTAGTCCATATTATAGTTGATTTTATAAATTCTGCATATGCATACCAGCTGAGCACCTTATATGTATCCAATCCTTCCCCTTTTAATTTATTGATGGTTAGAATTTTCTTTATACATTCTACTACCCCACAGTTACAACTTAATAGCTATCTCTATCTTCAAAAGTCCTGATTTATTAACTCTCTTTACTCATTTATTTCCTTCTTAATTTCCAAACGAAATTTTATTCTATTGCACACCTAGGGCTGAGTGTACCAACTTTAAAATTTTGTTACAAATTAAAATTTTAGATTTATCTCTTTGTGACCCATCAGTCCTTTGTTATTCCATTCAGTTTACTCCTTTATCTTTCTCAAACCCACGGCTAGTGGGTTTTCCTCTATTATTTTCACTTTATAGTTCCTTTTCTAATAATCGTGTTGTGAACAGTAAGCCTTTCATGAGGTACTGCCAGATAATTGAAAAGTCAATTCTTGCTCGATATCTAGTTTGTAAGAGAAACTAACAGTTTTACTATATTTCAAAAATCTCAAAAAGAAAAGTAAGATGAATGAAATCAGAAAATGAACTATGTTCGTTGCAAGAGACTGATACTACCATATTGTTTCTAACAGTAATAATCAGAATCCAAGCACAATTGCAATGGAACACTGAAACATCCAATAGGTCTAAGATAAATGTTTACCTGCTGAAACAAAGCAGGATTTGATCTGATGTTGTATTCAATATTCAAATCTTTCATCCCACTACTGAAAGCTTTACTATCTGGAAGATGCCACCTCCACAGATCTCCATCTTCAATATATTTGAACAGCTGATTGACCCTTTCGAAATTGCTCTTGGGTACCAAGTCAATACCAACTTCCTCAAGTTGGTTATTCGAAATCCTAACACTCACTAAGAGCTTCTCCTTAAAGTAATCATAAGCAATAGTAGCCCCACTCCTCTCCATATCTATTACCCTGACCAAATTCTCACCAACCAAAGCGTTCCCATTTAACATCTCAAGTGCAGTCTTGTGATGGTCTAGAATGACAACACTGGTGATAAAAGAACAAGGAATTGTAATAGTGAACAACTGAGTCATTGCCAATTTGAGAAATAACAACAAAAGACTAAAATATCAAATTTGAATGCATCTCTCAAAAGACTAAAATTCCATTTTTAAGTACATGGATGAATAAGATATGTTTAACTGGGGAAAAAAAAAAACCCTTAAATGGAGAGAATATATCATGAGCCAGACCTCCCAACTTTAGAAGAGATTTCCTTAACGAATCCAGAAGGACCCACGAAATCTAGTAGATAGACTTCGCTAAATTCATCAAGAGGAATATCTTCTGCCCTGGAAAAAAATTGAATAAACGAAGACATTACAGTGAATAAAATGATATAAGAATATAAACAATATAAAGAAATTCATATAAACACTTTACTTTCCCAGTAATATCCAATCGATCCCAAAACCCTAATAATCGAAGGAGTGACTGCGAAAATGAGCATAACCCAACAAGTAAACAGAAATACGAAATTTGATGAAGTAAAATTAATTGAGGTAGAGCATCAAAGAGAAGAAAAGGAACATAGGATATATAATAGAAGAGAGAGAGAGAGAAAGAGAGAGAGTAACTTGATGGGATCGTAGACGGTGTTGGGGAAGAAAACGGCAGGAACAGATGTGGCGGAAAAGAAGAGGTGGGCAGCAAGGGCCGCGAATGCGCCGTCTGGGCACGGATAGTGGTAAAGCACTGCAGCTTTCTTCAGAGCTTTCATGGCGGAAGGCAGAGTTGTGCTGAGATTAATGTGTCGCCTAAACTCGGCAAACAGTTTTATAAAAAAAAGATCGGTAAAACAGAAATCCAGGACACGCACGAACAGTACCAATCAATCGTTACCAGGAAACGACGGGGCTTGGATTATGCGCAAACGAATCTTGTGAGAACTGTGCAAACCGCACCAGAGGGGCTGACGCATCAGTACCGAAAAGTGATTTACATTTTTTGGGGGGTCTTATTACTTTTTGGCACTGATGTGGCAGTACCCTGATGCTGTTTTCACAGTTCTCACAAGATTTGTTCTCACCTAATTTTTTTCCAAACGACGAGTCGTAGCTTCGTATGAAAGATAAAAGACATTTATTTCCCTTTTTCTTCTTCCTTTTAAATACACCCTTTTTACTTAGAGAATGATTGTTGTGTTGACACAGGTCCATGTAGGCGTGCCATTGATTGACATATGATGTGTTTTTTTTTTAATTTGGTGTCTGTTTTTTACATCAGAACACTTTTTTGAACCCCAAATACAATATGTGTCAGCTTATAATTTACCATAAACACTACAGACACTTTGTCATCACATAATTCCTTTTTAATTTGGTAAAATTTTTAATAGACCTTGATAAATTGAAGCGTGCTTGTCTGTGTTAACACAGACCTCTAAAGCCATGCCATTGATTGACACATATTGTGCTTTTAAATTTGACGAATTTTTTTGGCACTTACTTTTTCAACTAAACACTTTTTCAATGTTTTTACCCCCCAAAAACAACATGTTTCAGTCTACAATTCACCTAGGCATTTTCATCGCATAACATTTGTTTGCGTGATAAATTTACATTGGATTAGCCAAAGCCCCATGCTCAAGTGGCTGAGCCATCGTCAGGTGGTTATATCCTCCTTCATGCACCAGCTTATCTTGCAGTGTGGCTTCCACGGTCACGTGATGACAGTCATATATTGGATTATCATAAATATATTCATCTATAGCTCCAACAGTCACATGATGACAGTCATACATTGGATTTTCATAAATATATTTACCTAAATACCTCTCTCATTTCATGATTTTGTTGTTTGAATATCCCAAAAAGCATTATTTTTTGATTATTTTTCAGAAAAAAAAGCACAATTTAAATTCTATTACTCTAATAATCATCGTATGTAATTCAATGATTTAAATAATTAAAAAAACATAGGAAAATGCCATGTTGAATAATCGAACACAATATGTGAATCCAATCTAGTTTCCAAAGTCTTCACAATTGTTCTAGAGCTATTTATACTTCTCACAGATTCATAAAAGTTACAAGACTCATTCTAAATGTACCTCTTAGAGATGTGTAATTCTTATAAGATTTTTATCATTAAGTTGTAGGGCATAGTGTCTTTAATTGAATCAAATTATATTAAGTATACTCTATATTTTATTAATTACAAATTGGCACACCACAAATTAAAATAATCATTGTGACATATTACAACTAACTTCCCAAAATAAGAAATTAACAATGGCGTCCTTCTATATAGATAATTCACAAATATATTATTATGTTGTGTAATATTCATTAATAACCTTCAGGGTAAATATTGATCATTGTCTAACCCCATTGGTCATTAGTACGTGATATTTATGTAGTTAATGGATTAATTGGAGATTTAAACCTTTATTTAATAAAATAATTTTAAAATTAAATAAATCTATTACAATGTGCTTTTAAAAACATTTAACAAACTCTTTATCAAAAATCACTGGTAAAATATTCCTTGTCCAACCAAATCATACATATCCTAAATTGAATATATCTCCCATTGAAGGACAGTGGATTCCTTATTCATAATTTGCACTCTCTCAAGTATTTAAGTCATGTATTCAAATTGTCTATGATATAACCACTAAATAGACATCATTGGTTGATAGCTCAAAACAATCAACATGAATACTTAGAGAAATATAAAACTTCAAAGTCCAAGAAAGAGTTTGTTAATTAAAACAACACTTCTCCTAACATCGAAGTTTTACAAAGTATGTTCATAATGGATCCCTTTAGTGCATTTATATATACACTTGCATACAAGTTTATAATATTACTCTAGTGACTGAAATTATATCACTCCAGCATATGGCAGCTTTACATATAGCAACCTTATAAGTGATGTGTCTAGTATCACCCATATTTGTAAAATTTCAAGTCTACAAGAATTGGATTATCAAATATCTCCAAACATTCAAATGTATCTAGCATCATACTATGCTTAAGGACCACCTATCTCATCTCATGAGATTAATTAATTACTCATATTATAAAAATAAATACATGTGATGATGGAATTAAAAAAAAATTATTAATTAAATAAATAAACAAATATAGTATATTTGATGTAAATGACTTTATTAGTACACATAATTCTAATAGAGTAGTAGACGATTTGCGCCAATCTACTAACACAATTTTTTTTTTCTTTTGTGGCGGGGGGGGGGGGAGGATAAGAAACTAAAGCAATGTTTGGTAACACCTATAGTAAAACCATTTCATTTTTATTTTTGTTATGGCATTTAAAGACGTTAAGTGATGGTTCAAAATGAGCTCATTTACGTTTATATTAACTGGCAAATCAACTTATGTTGATCAAGGGTGACAAAATGATAATGGACTTGAGGGGATGGTGGTACAAAGATGGTTATCTTCTTATTCTATCAACAAACTTGTTTGAATTGAATAAAGAAATTAGGATGAGATATTTTAGAAAGTGTGGAGAAAAAGAAGGAATGTGGATTATAGAATTTGGGAGAGAGAGGGAAAATTTTTTGGAATGGAAACATAGAGGAAGTTGGGGAGAGGGAGAAAGGGAAGATAGATTTAAATTCATGAAAAATTGATGAAAATTGTTGGGAGTATCCATGTAAGCAACTCATTATTTTAGTGCATATAGACTAGTAAGGGATAAGATCAAGCAAGAGAGTCAACACCCTGTGCCAAGGTGGTTGCAGCATTAACCTCCCTTTATGGCAAGGAGTCCAATCCCTTGAGTATTATGGGGCGCTTGCTTACTTTGTCATGTTTTCATATGGGTCGAGTGGTCAAAAAAGTTAAGAGAGAATATAGATTTTTTGTTTGTTTTCAATTAAAGAAGTAAGAGAGAGGGTAGGGGGATAAAATATAGGAAGAGAAGTAGTTGGGGTGATAAAATGTAGGGTTTTAGGGAATAGATAATGGAGAAAAATTAGAAAGAAGTTGAGAGAGAATTTAAGAATTGATAAAAAGATAACATAAGAAGAATAAAAGAAAGAGGGAAACTTGGGGATGTGGCTGTCCACATGGCATTCTCTTAATAAATATTAAATTGCAAATAAAAAAACATAGAAGGTGCCCTAGTAGGCAACCGACTTTAGTATATATAAATCTATTAATTGGATTTAAAAGGGATGTCACCTTAGGTTTTCTTTAAAATGAAATGAGATGTGTTATCATTCATATATTAGTGTTGAATGAAAATTAATCCATTTTTGTCCGGGCTCACATGCACTTAGGTACTATAGAAAACCAAATTGAATTGGTTTCACTCCAATAGACAACCAAACGCGGTTGTAAATGGATGACCTTTTTCATCTTTTAATTTTATAGGTCACCCTTCCCACAAACACTCACATCATATACCCACACAATGGGAAAGAAAAAACAACCAATACTACAAACAATTACAAGATGTTGTAAGGGGATTTGATCACTTAGACCTCTCTAAGGTGATGCCACAACCAACCGTGCTAAGTGCCTTAGTCAATATCAACTATATCCCACAATGTACTATACTCTCGTCAGTTGTAGTGACATAATTCATATATTGTATGTAAAACCCTGCACATTTTCGCATATACTTCATACACATGTCACACATGTTTCTCACACTTAGAACCATTTAAACGATCATGTATTGATTTGAAAATTGACACAACTGTAGAGATACATCAACAAACAAAAAAAGAATATGTTATCAAAATTTATGTCATTGGAAAGACACGGAAGTCTAGAGTCCAACGAAATAAACAGTGAACGAAATGGATCCCAAATGAAAAAGATATGAACATTTGAATGAGCAAGGGTCAAGAGGAAAACAATTGGAATGGGCTCTGGCCTGATCGATCGAGAGTAAGACCAATCAATCGGCTAGGTATCTCGATTGATTGGGAACCCCCGATCAATCAAAATGTGTGGGCGTGTTTTTAGAAACTCGATGAAACTCGATTTTTTGAGTTTTCTCGCTAAGACCCATCTAAGAATGATTTCAAAGCCTTAATTCGACACAAAAAATGTTTAGAGCAAAAGAGGACAAGTAATTAAAGAAAAGCTAGGGTTTTAGGTATGTTTTGGAGATTTTTGAAGAAGAACGTAACGCTTTTGCTAGAATTCCATTTTCAGACTAATAGGTGAAAAATTATAACACTTTGATATCTTTTTTATTGTTCTTAGGTTCTTAGAATCGTTATTGTTCGGTTTTGTCAAGATCTATGAAGGTTTTTGTTTTATTAGGTTCTTAGAAAAAAGGGTTTTTGTAAAGGAGAATTTATTTTGCAATTGTTGGAATGTTTGTTATTGTTTTGCTTTGATATTACATTCTTAGATCCATTTTAATCACTGATTTTGCAAAGAAACTTGATGTTTTGATTTCTTTAGATTTTTTTATTTGTTTTAAAAGTAAAAAAGAATCAGTTTTCTAGCAAGTTCATGTGGAATTTTTGAGTTTTAATCCATATAGGTTCTTAGATGATTTCAATATTTGTTTTTCAAAAGAAAAAACGGTTCCAATTAGTTTTCAACTTGTTTAAAAATGATCCCATCTTTTGAAATGAGTTTTAAAAGGATTATAGTAAACTTGATATTTTTAAAGCTTGTTCTAAAGTTATTTGCAATGCCAATTCGTAGAGTTATGCACTTAGGTGGGTTAGATTATTGTTTTCTATTTTGATTCAAATATATGCATTGTTTAATAATTATAAAGATTATTAGTTTTTGTTCTATTTTGATATCTCCTATTATCAATGTATGTTTTTATGAGATTATATGTTAGCTGTGAATGAGACCCGTTTGCCATCAAAGAATGATATTTGATGGAGCCTCTCATTGGGTTTAAATAAATGCGATTAGGTACCCTTTTTGTCTAGTTACATTAATTGACGATATTTATTTGATGTTCTCCACTAGGCATGAGATAATGATATCCTACTATCGGGTTGTAGATGAATTCAGTCTGTTATATTATGTTACATGTTATCTAGCTCACATCACGTGTTGGAGATTTATAGTATATGATTCAATTATTTGTTATCTAGCTTATAGCAAGTGCGGAGGATTCAGTTATTTGTTTCAACATGTCTCACATATGTATATCTCATATATGTATATATGTTTCAGTGACATGTCTCGTTCAGTTTAGTTTCAAATATTTGTTCAGTTCAACTCAGTTTAATACTTCAGTTATAATTATGTTTCCATTTAGTTATGCATATTGATTTCCATTATGATCTGTTATTTGTCTTACCTTAGATTATAAACATTATTTTTGTATGCAAAGTAAATTGTTCTGAGACGATGTTTTGTTCTATATTGATTATAAAAATATTTTTACTCACTAACCTAATGATTTCAACATGTTAAGTAGTGTTCCTATTTACAGAGTTGACACCATTGTTTTCAAATGATGATGATAATGACATAGTAAACATAGCATGAATTAGTAGCGACTAGAGATGATGGAGATTTTATTTAGTTTACTTTAAGACATTATATTATTTTATTTCAATATTTATTTAGAGACCTCTTATGATTCAATTTAATTTAGTTATTTCAATTTTATTTGAAGAGATGGTATCGATTAGTGTAAAGTTTCAATTTATGGAGATGGTTTGTTGTTATTTGAGATTATGTCAGACGATGGATTTTATATATGTATTATAGTTTTCAACTTTTAAATTTAATGGAATTGAATGGTTATGGTTTGTTAATGCAATTCTGCTGCACATGTATGAAGAGAAAGATGCGAAAATTTTATTAGTAATTTGAATGATATTGTTGTGAATGGATTAATGTCCCGAGCCAAAATTTGTAACCATGCAATATAGGGTTTTGGGCGCAACATTGTAACACAATGCAAACCAGCATATATGCTGCGTTGTATAGGCAATTAAAGTTTTAAAAAAATGATAATAATGCATAAATCAGGAGTCTTTCTTCCACCATGTGGCAAGGGAAACAATGTTCACCAACTTAGTTTTTTATTTGACTCATATAGTTCATGAGTCAACTCGACTCGAGAATTATTAGTATCAACTTGGGGAGTCATGACATTTTTTTTTCTATCTCTATAAATATACTAAAGATTTATTTTTAAGAAAGAAATTATATTGTAGTTTGAGGTAAATATGAATTTTTTTAGTAACATAACCTAAAGATCCAAAATAGATCATACAAACTATTAAGAAGTTTAATATCATAGCAAGGTAGATGTAACTAAATTCCAAACTCTAAAGTCTAAACTAAAGAAAAAAAATACTAATATTAGTATTAATACATTGAAAAATCAAATTACATCTTTTCAAAACAAAAACAAAACATAAATACAATCCAATCTTCAAGGTCTAGGCTTACATGATTAAAAACCACATTTAAAAGCTAAAGTTCTTATCACTTCAATCTTCATTCTTCTATATTCTTTATTCTTTTTCTTTCAAGGGTTTTGAATGTCTTTGAGAATTCACTTGTTAGAGATTGTAAGAAAGAAACTCAAAGTCCAAAAAAATCATTAGGGCTTCTTATTGTTTTATAAAGTGGTTTATAGTCCAAGTTTTAAGATTAACATTTGTTTGTTTTCATGTATAGACAAAATTGACAAGGCTTGGTTGAGTAACATGAAATGACCTAAGTTAAATGAGTTAATTGAGTTATAACTTGATTCGGTTGAGTCAAACATCCCTTAGAGTCAATAGCATGACTTGACTCGCTCAGTTTTAGAGTGGAGTCAACTTGGGGAATCGACACACTACGAAGGGAAGGAAGGCTTCAATCATCACACAGTTATGCCATGTGTAGTGAACTCCACTTATTTATTTATTTGGAACATTTATCAAAGAATTATTGAGCTCCACTTTTATTAATTTTATTTTTTTCGATTAGTTTATACCAATTCATATAACAATGCATAGTCCATACAGATTATCTAATGTATCTGTAGATACAGGGCTTATATAAGTTATATTTGAAACTATTGAATTTCATAATTCAACTCAGTAATTTATTATTAGGTTTTTTTTTCTTTTCAAATTAGTATAAATCTGTATGAATTTGGACGTCTTCTTAGATTTCTAAAATAGAGTCTCATATCCATTTTTTTTTATTTTTTTTATAAGTATATCCATATCGATTTTTTATGCAAATATTTCATACAGTTCACCTTATTGGTCCTTATGGATTGCACCAAGTCAATCGATATGGATTCATGTCTTTCGGGTCTGAGTCTAGTAACTCGAAAATAAGGCGTTGTTGCCCCTAATTTCCTCATTGTAATATTTTTTTTAAATTTAATTGTTTTTTAAAATCTCCTTACAATTTTTTAATTATTTCCATAGGTTTTACGTACTGATTTATACAAATTTCACTATTCAAATACGTATGAAATAAGGTTAGAACCCAATGTCAAGAAAAGTTTTTTTTATTATTCTTTCTTATTATTTTCTTAAATTTTTAATATTATTTAAATTCATATAATATTTATTTATTTGTATAATATGATGTTATTAAAATCACTTCCCAATACTCTTATTTCTCATATAAGGAATAGAGAGCCACATAAATATCCCACTTTAAGGATTATTAAATAATACGTAGTACTTGCAATATAACACACTTACAAATTTTATGGATTGCAAATAATAATAATATCATTTGTCTGGTTTTCAAATAACTCAACAACAATTATAATTATAGTACAAAGGATTGTGTTGGCCTCCCTTAAAGAACACTAACCTCCACTAAATGTTAGGGGGTGGACACATCAACGCCAAAAAAGTTATAAGTGACCCCCCCGCTCCCCCAAAAGTACAAATCACTTTTTAGTGTTGATGTGTCCGCCACATGCCCAATGGAGATTAGCATTTTTAAGGGAGACCGACACAATCCTTTCTCTAATTACTGTAAACTAAATATCTCAAAACAATATCGGCATGACATTGAACAAAATATATAAATGTGAATCAACAAAATAAGAATTTCAATCTACGAGATTTGTTGGTGTTGGCTTGTGATTCTCTACTATCCTCAAAGTGGATTCGCCCCTAATGTGTTCGCCCTATGCTCGAGGCAGACCTCAGCTGGTCTTTAAGGGGGCCACACCAAATTATCAGGTATCACAGCCACTGAGCCACATATGTGTTACATGGGATCTTCTCCAGCGAAAAGGTATCCCATGTCAATCAAGTACCAATTTTGCGTTGACACAAAGTAAAAATAAAATAAAAAGTTTTTTTTTAATCATTTTTTGGTCACGTGTCAGTGCAAAATTGGTGCTTATTACTGCTGGACGCCTTTTTTTCGAGAGATGATACCGGACATGGGTCTGATTTGAATCGGGCATGTAAACCGGTATATAATATAAGAGCCATAAGCGCAGTATGTCTGTATTACATACTTTACAGATTTACAGCCCAGATCCTCTCCTTAGCGTTAAACTTCTGTTATTCTGCAAAACTCGTGGTGAGAAAATTAAAGACACTTACATTAGCACCCCTCCCAAAAAGCACAAACTACCCCCCCCTCGAAAACAAACCCCGGCATCGATCCGCACCAAACTCAACACAAAACAGTACAACCATCGATGC
>JAOXJP010228617.1:0-11094 GCA_025762735.1 Platanus orientalis | reverse complement strand
TGCAATAGGTTCTTATAACCAATCCAAACTTGTTTTGTAAAGATTATTTTGGTTTTGAATGGATTTCCAACCGTTCTTCACTAGTTTTGAATTATTTTGAAAGAAGATAAATTGTTTTGTAAATTCTGAGGTTCTATACTATTTAGATTCATATTCTACACTTTAAGAATTGTTTTGCTACAAATTTTAATCTGATTTAAAGTTCCAAATTCAATGATTTTAAAGAAATATTTTTGGTTTTAAAAAGCACAAGTACCTTTAGTTTTGATAATTGTTTCCATAAGATCATAGAGACCATTCTCTTATTTTGTAAGAATTATATATGTTTATATGATTGATTTATGATCTAAATGTGATATGTTCTTCATGATTATTCTAAAAATATGATTGTTCCATAGTTCTATGCTTAGGAGGATCAAGCATCAATGATCTAAAGTGCTATGAGTTTGCTTATGTTCTGTTGTAGATTGCTATATGTTTTGTTCTGGTACTACTATTGTTCTTTGTTGTTGTTAATAGTTTTCTATTATAGTTTTGTTGTACGCCACCCTTAATCATCAAAGGGGAAACATTGATGATGCTTAGCACACCTAGCTTATGGTGTGAATGACCCTTTTATCGGGGGTTATAAATGATTGTCATGTGGGTATTCTCACCAGAGATAAAATTGGTGAATCATGTGGCTCTTCTCAACGGAGATAAAATTGGTGAATCATGTGACTCTTTGCACCGGAGATAAAATTAGTGTATTATGTGGCTCTTTCCATCAGAGATAAAATTGGTGAATCATGTGGCTCTTCTCACCAGAGATAAAATTGGTGAATCATGTGACCCTTTATACCAGGGATTAAATGGTGTAACTGTTATCTGTATTAACTTATGTAACTATTATCTGTATTGGCTTATGTAACCATTATCTATATTAGCTTATGTATCTATTTTACATGTTCAGTTTTGTTCAGTTCAGTATAGCACCTGTTTTGTTCTGTTTAGACCATTTGTATGTTTTTATCTTTTAATGTTTTTAGTTCGGTATATGTTTTATATGTAACTGTTTAGTTTCGTATATTGTTAAAAGTTATGCAACTATCTGTTTTGTTTTAATTTGTGCAAAAGTCTTGATCCATTATTCCTTAGTTTATTGTTACCCGCTAAGTTTGTCAAGCTGACCCCAAATTTGGCAACATAGATGATGAGATAGTTGCATAATGATACTGGTAGACAAGATTAAAGAGTTAGAAGATTGGAAATATGTTATGAGACATTGAGACATTAGTTTATTTTATTTCAATACAAGATTAGAGAGTTAGAAGATTGGATATATGCTATGAGATTTTGAGACATTACTTTATTTTATTTCAATTCAGTATTTTATTTTAGTTTATTTGAAAGAATGTAATAAGTTACTGGATTTTGGTTTAGGCTTAATATTTGATTTTTAGATGATGGTTTAATTTATGTCAAACTATTAGTTTATGTGAATGGGAATACCAAGACATGATTATGAATTATTTTTCAGGTTGTTGGAATTATAGAAATTTTATTACAAGTTGATTATGGAATATGAATGGTTATAATTTATGATATGTAATTCTACTGCGTATGAATGAAAAGAATGAGCGAAAAATTTATATGGAATTTATAGATTAAGAATGAATGAATGAATGTTTAATGTCATGCACTGAAATTCATGACCCTTTTGGTGTGGGTTTCGAGGCATGACAATGCAAGTAAATCACACAACTAAGTATGACCTTTATAATAGGTAAATATAGGTGAAGCATAAGAAGGACAATATTCATGGAGGAGATTTCTCCAAGGATTCACAAGTAGTGTGGTGGTCTAAGTAAACAATATATAAATCCAACCACAAACTAATTAGAATGAACAAAAACTCCAAGATATGAAGTTAAAGCTTTACCTCTACCTTGAGGTTGGGAGCTTGAATGCTAGGAAGTGTAGGAGCAACTATCCTTGGCCTTTCTTTTCTCTTCTCTTACAAAGGAAACCTCCTTTGTAGTCATAAGAAAGAGATAGTGACTCTCTTCTTCTCCTTTGGAAGCTTGGTAGCTTGAATGAAAGTGTAGAGAGTAGAGCTTGTAGAGCTCTTCTTTTTGTCTCAAAACCCCTTTCTTTCTCCTTTGTTAATCCCCTTGAAAACTTAGGTTTAGAAGAGCAAAATGCTCTTTTATAAGGGTGAGGAATGCCTCAAACTGTTGGATTAGAATATTTAAAAATGGGCAGCTCTTTTAAGCCTTAGATTTCAAAAAACATGCATGGGATTTGTGTTTTAAATTTTTACCAAAAATGCCATTGCAATCCATACTGCAATCGATTACGGCCTATGGGTTTGGACTACAAGAGTTTCAGATTTGGGTCGCAATCGATTACAAGATTCACAATTGATTGCACTATAATCAATTGTGAGATATACAATCAATTACAACCTAATCATGCCAGTTGGAAGGAGCTCATCAAGCCAATCATTTTGAGTGCTCGTGGGTTTCGAACGAACGACAGGATTAAAAGTTTTGGTCATTTTAAGTTGAGATGTACATACTTTTTTTTCGGCTCATTTTTTAGTGGGGGGTTTTTGAGCAATTGCACCTGGGGGCATATATTGGTCTTAAG
Source organism: Platanus orientalis (assembly GCA_025762735.1). Classification (NCBI taxonomy): domain Eukaryota; kingdom Viridiplantae; phylum Streptophyta; class Magnoliopsida; order Proteales; family Platanaceae; genus Platanus; species Platanus orientalis. The sequence continues at coordinate 8,463 of JAOXJP010228617.1, read as the reverse complement.
GCCTTCCAGGATTAAACCTTGGTCTTTGGGGGTCTCCTAGAATAGTCACACAATACTCATTTGGTTTTATACCTGATTTACCTTTCGGGCTTGGAGATGGTGACTCGGTTCTTCCTTGGCACTTCTCTTTGGCTCTTCTTGGGTTCTTTGCTTAATATGCCTTGGCTTGTAGCACTTGAACTTATTCCTTGTCAAGGTGATGGTCTCCACACTAGACACTCATAGGCTCACTCATTATACATAACATTCATAGCCTATCACCTAGACTTGAAATGAAATTGACAAATAACATAATGACTTAACAAATTTTTTTTTGCCATAATCGATCATAGCTTACCCATGATTGATCAGAGGCGAGCAAGACATGAGCAATCATGGCTTGGGGGTCTTAAATGAGAAATTTTTGACCGTTGGAGCTTTCCTCTCTTTATAAAAGGGGTTTTTCTCCATTTACCATCCAATCCAACCCTTGCATGCCCATCTAATCCCCTCCAAAATCCTTTCCCCATTTCCATAAAAAACTAGTTTTTCTCTCTTCTAGTGTTTCCCATACTTCTTCAAAACTCCAAATCTAGGGCATCCACAAGTTCTCCATGGGTCCCTACATCAAGAGGACCATGGGACCTAAGAGAAATGCACAAGATCATGATTTGAGAGAAGGTGGTTTGAGGAAGCAACCACGTATGGAGGATCACCTGTTGAGGTTACATGCATTCCAAAACTGTGAGTCTCATGACAACTTCCACCATTTCTTTTGTAGAAAACCCATTGTTAGTGAGCGTTTTGTCAAACTGAGACCCATTGTCATGGCCGGACTAGAATCCCACCTACTGGCTTATGGTTGGCTACCCTCGTTCAAGTTAGACAACTTAGTCCATGAGCAAGAGGTGTGGATATTCTATGCGAACACCCGTTTGCTAAACAAGACTGATCTATCTCTAGTCTTTGAAGTTTATGGAGTCCAAATTAAACTGAATCCAGACATTTTATTTGTGGAGTTGGGTGTTCCCCACATTAAGGAAGGTGGTGCACCTTTTATACCTCTGCCTCTGACTCCAGCAGAGAAGTCAGCCATTGTAACTCGGTTTATAGGCACGAGCTTTGCTTAGACCACTTTACTGAGCACTGCTGATTGGTCTTTAGCTTCATGGTTCTTTGATTGGGTGTTTATGTACAATCTCTTCCCAATGACTCATTGTTCAGATATGACTGAGGAGATGGCCTATGTTGTTAACTGTATGCTGAGCAACAGGTGACTTGATTTGGCATCGATCATGTGTTTGAAGATGATCAAGGTGGCCAAGGCCAAGGCTCTTCGTTTCTACATTTATCCAATTCTCATCACCTGGATTCTACAAAAGACATGGTGTTGTGTTTTAGTTTGACCCTCACCAACTTGGCACTAGCTCAATGATGGCACCATCAAGAGGATGGAGAAGAACAAGAAGGTCATTGATCCTATGATGGATCAACATTGAGGAGATTCTGGTCATGAGTCCTCTGATGAGGATGTACTTGCTCCTCCACAACCAACTATAGATCTAGTACTTCTCTCCTAGCACGAGTTTCAGAGTATTGTCTTAGAGAGACTAGAGAGTCTACATCTTCAAAGCAATATGAGGCATGCATAGATGATCGCAAACCACAAGTTATTTGCGGAGAAGATAGACATGATGGAGGTGGGACAAGAGCGACTTGCATATCAGCTTAACTCACTGGAAGCGTACATTCTGTCTCAACACCTAGAGTTTAGGAGGACTCCAGGTGGTCTTATGCCGATTGGGGAACATATAGATCTCGTTGATTTGGATTCAGGCCACTCAGAAGGCCTTGGTGATGATGATGATGATGGCGATGATGTTGATGGTCCTAAGCTTAGGATGTAGTGTCTTTCTTTGTTGGGTTGGCATGTATTTTTTTTGGCGTGGTGGTAATAGTTTGAACTCTATGAATGAACAACCTTCTTTTTTTGTTCAAAGCCTATGTCAATTCATTTCAAAAAGGGGGAGATTTAGTATACCACAAACACACACATAAAAATAACTCACATTTAAGAAATTTGAAATCAATTTGCTTCTTACATACATGCCATCATTTTATACATATTATCTTTTATGGTTCCCATTTAAACCAAATGCATGCTTGAGAAAGGTATCTTGTTGTGGTTGTGGTTGTAGGAATTAAAGAAAATATATATGCAAGGGACACAAACACAAAAGGGCTCTCATGATTGGCTTCTACTTAGGGTGTGTGTGATATGTAATTAATGGGGAGTGTCTACATTCAAATGCATTCATTATAAAATTGCTATGTATTTGAGTGAGTCATGGGTTTTGACATGCAATTGACAAAGGGGGAGATTGTTGAGGAATTGTCAATACCAAGCCAAAAGTGAGTAGGATTAGGACTTGCATTGTGTGACAAAGATTCATCATGCCCAAGAACAAAATAATGCCAAGTCCAGTTGAAGATGCTCCAAACATTAGTCAGAAAAACCAGAGGAAGGTTCCAAACTTCACAGGTATATAGTAAAGATATAAAAGTTTAAAATTCATAAAGATTAGCCAAAACCTAGGTTGGAACTAGCATAAGACCTTTCCCTAACCTTAGAAAAGGATCTTGTAGCTTGTCAAAGATTTGTAGAGAAAAAAATCATCAAAACAAACAAAAATGGAGGAATCTGGTACCTCTGATCAATCATAGGAAATCCTTGATTGATCATAGATCCATGATCAATAATAGGATTCCATGATTGATTGGGCAGAAAGTCATTCTCGCAATGAATTGGCCCTGCCCCTCCATGATCTATCATAGGTAGGCCATGATTGATCATGGGTAGGCAAGATTAAAAAAAATATTTTTTAATATTTTTTTCCTTGACATTTTTTAGCGGATTCTTGGACCTTTTCCTATGACCACTTTTAGGGTTTAAGAACTCTATAAATATCTCTTAAAAGTGGATAAAAATATGTGAGATAATAATGAGAAAGAAAAGTGGTAGAACTCTTGAGAATAATAGTAAGGCTACTCTGTTGCATTCAAGATCCATCTTCAATCCTTCTTGTGCTTGCTGTCATCATTGAAAGCAAAGGATTGAAAGATCATTAGGTTAAAACCCAAGGAACCTTGCCAAGAGCTTCAAGAGCAAAGCCTCATTCAAGGTATTCTATAATGCTTTTGATTTGATTACGTTATCGTGAAATTCCAAAATGGATTTTAGAGGGGGGTGAATAGGATCTTTATAAAATATTAAAAAATTATTTTAAATAAATTATTCTTTTAAATAAGTTATCCAACCCTATTTAATTTATTTAATGTTGTTTTAATTAATATGAAACAAAAAATATTTTAATTAAGTAAATTACTTTTCTATGAATTTATCATAGACCACGGGGCTCCATCATGCACTATAGTGTTACCTTAATCAGAGCGGGAGCAGGGCTAATAAATTCCTTAAGGGTGTTTAAATTAATTCCTTATTAATTTTAACCTTAGTTGAAGTCACTTAAATACGTTGAGTTAATTTACATAAACATAAACAAGGAAAATAGAATAACATAAACAAACCACAACACACAATTTAAAGTGGTTAGATACTCTGGGCCTACGTCACTGTTAAACAGGCTCCCCTAAGCCTATATAATTTTTATTAATAGTTCCTTAACTATTATAGGATAAAATTTATAAACTTTAATATTTACTTACAAGTTCTATAGAATCCACTCATAAGTGTGCTCCCAATGAATCCGATGGGCGCGCTTCGTCCAATGACCCTGGTGGACTGATCAAGCACTTGGTGACTTCAACAAGTGCTTATGGAGAATCCACCTTTAGTGACTCCGTCAAAGGCTATGAACTGTAGCTTAAAGAAGAATTTCTTCGTTCTTTGGTGTGCCTCTTGCGTATACAAGTTTGACTTGTATAAGCACCTTCCTTACTCCCAAAAGCTTTAACTATAAAGGTTTGAGAATCTTAAAACTGACTGTGAATGGGTTTAACTATAGTGGAACAATTCCAAGGTCATTGGTCAACAAAATTTAACTTATAGGCTCTTGGCTCACACTTTTGGCTCTCTTTCTCAAGAATTTGACTATGTATGTATAAGTGTTGTTCTCTATCTTTCTTCGGGCTGAAATACCATTTTTATAGAAGTTTAGAGAATAAAAAATCATCTCCCAATGGCTAGTTTTGCAATAGTAAAAAAACTAGCCATTATGGCCTTTTAAAATTTGAATTTTTTGAATTTTTTCCTCTTAGGTGCTTCTTGACACTAGGGACCAGTCCTGGGTTCTTTAGGACCGAACCTATTTTGACTGTGATCGGTCCCCAGGTCCAGAATGCTCATTTTCAGCTAATTTTCTTTGTTCCACTCATTTTGAGTACTTACGGGACACAAACAAATGTCAGGACCAAAAGTTATGGCCGTTTTAAGTTGGGTCATTTTTCAAAACCTTTTTTACTTAATTTCCTTTTCAATTTTGATCCGTCATTGGTCCAAACCTTTTGGGCCTTCTTCCTTCATTTTCTTGGTCTTTTATTTGGTTCAACCTTGGGCAATGTTCCTAGGGTTTTGGGTTAATGCATATTGTTGATGCAAGGGAAACATTTGCCAAATCCATGGGCTAAGGCGTGGAAGAAGCTGCAACAGTTAAGTCTTGAAGATCAAGACTCAAGCTGGGCTTCAACACTGTAAGCACCCAAATTTTGTCTCGGGTCATGTGATGGTATAAGGTCAGTATAGAAATTATTAAAGGGTAGAACTTTGAACACCCTCAGCTTAGGAAGAGCCAACCTAAACCCTAGAAGGTTAGTCACTCTTGGGAAAGTCTTTTCAAATGCTCCAATCACAAATGAATCAGTCAAAGAACCTTATTACGGCCCAAAAAGCACCATTTTGGGACAAACCCTAATTTCACTCGAAAGCACCATTGGGACTTTGAGGGTCCACATTTTAGAACCCCACTCAAGTCATAAGTAAGTTTTCCACCTCTTGTAAGTTTTTCAGTGATAAAACATCACAGTTGAAAAAATTATCATTTTACCCTTCTGCCTCTAAAGGCTCAATACACATTGTTTGTCATCCAGATCACTGACTTACTCAGCCTACATAAGCCTTGTCATGAAGCATCACAGGCGAAGAATTCATATTTTCACCTTTTTCAACCCGCGGGCAAAAAACTACCATTTTACCCTTTTCACTCAAAGAATGACCTCTGGACCCTCAAAGGACCCCTGGAGCTTCATCTTCGGTCCAAATGGTGTAATTTCAAAACCTATGCACCCCTAAGTCTCTTTTCTTCAAAGGACCCATCACAAGTCAGACACTGCTCAATAACGGCAATAGCCAATCTCTCAATTTGTGAAAATCCTGACCAAGAAATGACCATTGCAGAAAGTTTCAAAGATTCATCCGATATCTGAATCCAGAAAAGTCAGTGGCCATGCCTCGGTCTCGGCCTTAGCTCCAAATCTTCAGGTCTGAGATATGAAGTTTGAAGTCTCGAACCTCTGTAGAATCTCAAATCTTCAGTAAAAGGTCGAAAGGCTCTTTTTCTACTCTTTACTCTTTTAGAGTCAGATTGCACTCTGGATATCAGAATCAGGATCAATCAATGTCCATTTCTTCAGAATCGCGAGGTCTTCGAAAAGCTGTCTAAGGACCCAAGGCTTTTGTGAAATCCATATGCCAAGATTCCCTCAAATACTCTAAAAAGCATGAAAAATTAGGTCTAAAAATCAGGTGCTCAAATGACTCCCGAGAGCGCACCAGAAATCAGAAATTTAGATAGTCAATGGCCATACCACTGTAAATTCCAGGCTGTGAAACTATCAGATTCATGCTAATTTACAGAAAATCCAAGGTCCAAACAGTCATTTCTACCCAAACCCAGAAAAAGCGCTTTTGTTTGTATTTGGCTCTAGAAATGCCCTAAAAAGTTCTCCCAAGCTCAGAATGTAGTAAGGTCAGGGCCATTTTCTCATAATCTTCCTTGTCCTCAATAAAGCATTTCATAAACCCCTGATTCAAGGAATGATTTACCATTTAATTCTACTCAGCTTCAGACAGCTACAGAAACCTAATTTGTTCAAGCGACTTTGCTCCGGAAGACTCTCGACGACTGCCCAGGAATCCAATTGTTAATTTATCAGTCTCTATGGCCTCCAAACTCCTCAATCTTCAAATCCCCCAGATAAGACCCAAAGCGGCATCCTACAGAGGAACCAGCAGCATCCCCTATACAAATCAGTTCAATCATCAAAAAATGGTTTTTGACCTAATTTCCTGCTCAGGTACCGTAATCCTGCATGATTAGAAGCTATGAGTCACCTGGACCTAGGAGCATCTACCGCTGGGTCCCCCTAAGTTTAATTTGACAAATTTTCCCTTCAACATTGCATTTTAGAGCTTTTTTGCTTAAAAAAACCTAATTTGACCCCTTACCCTTTTCATAATTTGGTTCCAACTGAACCGGAGCGACCAAAGCATCTGGGACATCTGAAAATGACATTGAATGGGCCGAATTCTGAGCTCAGGAGCCCACAAGGAGTGACAGCAGCGATAGGGTTCAAAAAATAAAAAATCAGGATACTATTTTAGGATTAGCTAAAGCAAGATATTTTGCATTTAATGCATTCTTATCTTTAGCTAACCCTTCATGCCCCTTGGATTGGAATATTTGGATTCTCTCTCTCACCCTCCACCCTAGGATCCCTTAGCTGAATTTCAAATCCCTAGTGAAGCTCCCACAGCCACCATCAAAGCACCTTTAGCTCCCCCTCTAAGTTTGCAACCAATGGGGTTTTGCCAAATGGCATCCCCCATGTCACCTCTGTCTCCCTCTCCATCCTAACTCAATAGGACACCCCCCATCTCACCATCCATTAAACAAACACAAGCCTAATCTAACCCTTAGATTGGCCATGTGACCTATCCATGCCTCTCCCTCCAAATCAATCTCAAACCCTCACCTAAATCTAATCTTAGCCCTACACTCCATTTTGGATAGAGATCATCCCCACCTTCCATCCTAACATCCTTATCCCTCCATCCAACCATTGATCCCATGAATTTGAGGTTATAAATAGCCCCCAAATTGTAGTGAATAGGGTTGGTAACCAAAAACCCCAAAGGAGAGAAGAAAAAGAGGAAGAGGAGGAAGAAGAAGAAAAGTGAAGCTCACCCCCAACCCTTGGCAAGGTAAGCCTAAACCTAACCCTTACCCCTGTTCTAGGCTCTATTTTACATCATTTAGTAACTGTTATGCTACAACACTGCTTTAAGTCAGGTACAAGGTAGAGGCTCAATAGCCTCTTCCTTGCTCTTATTTTTTACTAGTTTCGGTGTTGATTTTTGTGTGATTTTTGTAGAGGGCCTCTTAAGCCCAAATTTTAGTATGTTAGATTAAACATATGTAGGATACTCTGTATTTAATTTCATAATTTATTGATCTATGGAAGGCCTCCAAATGGCCCCCCAAACAGACCCCAAAAAACTGGTTCTTTGAGACCTAGTTTTGGGGAATATTTACCGATTTTATTTTGAATTTTTTGTGCATGATCTTAAGCTAAAAAAGGATTGCTGGATTGTAGAGGGCCTCTTGAGCACAAATTTTATATGTTTTTCATTTATGTACTTCCTGCTAGCATGTCAAACTTTAGAATTTTTTAAGACCCCTAAAGGGCCTAAATGGCTAAAAAAGGATTACTGGATTTTGGTCCCAAGCATTAGAAAAACTGGCATATGTCAATCTGATGTTAGACCAAGTATAGGCTTATTATATATGGTTGGAAAGGGCTCTCTCTTAACTTTTTTAATTGACTAACTACATCTAAATCTGAATTTTCTGAAGAGAGATATACCCTATGGAGTACGAACTATCCAAATCCTAAAAGATAGGCATTGATAACCTAATCAAGCATCCGTTGGGAAAAATGGCATTAGGAAAGTATAGGCGTATTATATATGGTTGGAAAGATCTCTCTCTCATCCTTTTGAATTGACCAACCATGCTCCATTCTGAATTTTGTAGAGAGAGATGCCTCCCAGAGTACAAAGTGTCCAAAACCAACACCTTATTTTTAATTAGTTAAAACTCAGGTGTTGACAGGGAATGTAGGCATTGGAAAAATTCAGGTGTTGGGATATGGGACCCAACCCAGTGAACCCTGACCTTCTCTAAAGCCTATGCATAGGCTACTAACATCTCGAGAGTCATCCACGTGCTTAGGCACCTCTGTGGGCCCTGTTTACAAGCATCAGGATGAGTTTCAAGTGACCTATGAAAGCCAAATGAAACCCAGTCTCAAACCAATCCATTACATAAACATACTTTAGGATACCTTCATTTCAAATACCTCTTTTAGCTTTCTGAATTATTATAGTACGGTTGATTATACACTTATGATTTTCAAGTGTATAAGATGCCCAAACTTTACCTAGGAGACAACACCTGAGTAGTGGCT
>JAOXJP010228616.1:0-11094 GCA_025762735.1 Platanus orientalis | reverse complement strand
CTTGTGAACCACTTAATGGCCACACAAGGGGGGAATAAATTCCCTTTTTAGAGGTGATGTGATATCTCAAAAACTGAGTTGATCCTCCCCTTGTGTGGCCATTGAGTGGCTCACAAGAAGGGTGGCGTAGAGGATTTCAGGCCTCTCCTGAATACCCAAGGCTTCCTCATAAGCATAACTGCATACGTCATCTTGACGATATGGATATTATAAGAAATTTTGTCACATCAATACAATAATATATACTTTGAGCCATGATTTTTTTTTATTTGGTAAACCCTTTAAGCCATGATGATAAGAGAAGTATTGGAAGAATTTTCTTGAATCCTTAAAAGGGAATGGCAAGTGGGCTTTGGTTTCCAAATCTTCAAAAGTTGCCAAGGTTTATAAGAAGTAATTATTAGATGATGGTTTAGATTAGTAGATATAATAGAAAAGAATTCTAGTGCAACCCTTCCTCTTTATAGCTTACCCCTTTTCTATTCTTTTTTCATTTTCTCTCTCCCTTTAGAATCTCCTTTGATTAGTAAGGTGAGGAAGAACCCTAGGACATGATTTCTCTTCTCCCAAGTCCCCACAGTCCCACTAATTATGCTTATTGATGCATATTAATAAGTAAGACTAGTCCTTTTTTTTTTTTTTTTCATATGTAAATAATATAAGACTAATGCTTTTAAAAAGATTTTTTTTTCTTGACTAGTATATACGTGGGGTGTCCCTAATCATAAAAGGGACTCACTTGTGCATCGACTTGATCATGTGAATCATGGGCCCGAAGATCATTAATCACACGAACCATGATGACCGAAACCACCCGATCTCAAGTAATACTTCCATGGCTAAAAAATGATATGACCAATATTTGATTGGTGATTAAGGCCTATCTAATTGTGGGCCCATGGATTAAATGGCCCTCATTAGTATAGATGGCTAGTAAAGTGCATGGCAAGCGAAGGGGTGAGAGCAAAGAGTACTATTTTATTTCTCTAATGAATATTTAACGCAGTAGTGCCTAAGCAAAGGGTTAATTAATCACATGAGGACAGCATGATGTAAGGAGGAAGAGACCAAGCAAAGGCAAAACCAAACGGTGAAAGAAGGGAATAGGAGGATTACTTGGCGTAAAAAAAATGTCACTTCACGAGACAAAAAAGTCGCAGCCGCCACCACATCCAGTGTTCCACAACCGCCGACGGCGGCGGCGCCACCGTTTGTGTTACTGCCCCGAAACTCCCCCTCTCGGAAATTCACACTGACAGAACCCTTTTTTCGGTTTTCACCAATTCGAAGCAACAATATCGATTGTGACGATAACGATAATTATTATTATGCTAATAAATTAACAGTTCCGAGCAATCTTAACCCATTTGACTTTCTCAGATCTCTTGGTCGCTTAACTCTCTCGTGGGTCTCGCTTATGGCCAAAACTATTTAATTACTACTAGCTACTCATTCAGTTTCTCATTAGCACTTTAGATTCCATTTCTCGTCAGTCGTCACCTTCTCTATTGGAAAATTTGTTTTTTAAAGTGTTTTCTTGAAAAGATTTTGATTTTAATGGTATTAAAGTTTTCATTTTGAAACAAACCAAAACAAATCAATTCAACTTGATTTGCACTTCCGAACATTTAATGGTGGAGGCTGGTGGTGCTGGTATTCAAACCATACAAATTGCTTGCCCCCTCCTTGTCTCGGATCATGCACTTGCTGGGCCATTTCAGTCAATAGATGACAATGCAAGATCATACTAATTGAGCCGTGTTAATACTTGGATAGATTCTAAGGGGGGAGAAAAACAAATAATATGCAAGAGTTTAATTTATATGGGATTTTAAGCTTATTTTGATGGGTTTTCTTTTTCATTTTTTCTTATAAAAGTTATTATTAACCTGCTCTCTTATTTATGAAGTATCCAAATGTCAATTCACAAACGTAGTTAGCAATTATACACCAGACCCTACAGTGGTTATGAAAAGAGATCATGACGGTATTTCAGACTTAAAGAATAATCAAGAGGAAAAACCTATGATCGATAATAATTTATACGTCATAATTATAGCCAATAACTCTTATAAATATAGTCTATTGACCAAATACTTAAATCCTAATCATGATTAATTAATTACTTAGCAATGACGTACATGAAGCATGCTAAGACCAAACTTATTTCCTCTTCTTTCTTGTCCAAACTGATTAGAGTTACCAACCATTCAGTCTAGGTGTACTAATACACAAACTCTATTATATATGATGGGATAATAAAACGCTCAGCTTGGCATTATTATTTTGAGTGGGTGAAATATGGTCGGATAGTTGATCAGGTCGAGAAAGCATAACATAAAAGCAAAGTCAACACTTCCAATATACCCCAAACAAATGAAGCTCAAGTTGTTATAACCATTCGGCCATAACTGAAAGACCAACAATGGACACACCATGGAATTCATGCCGAGAACCAAATAGAGGATCATGTGCAATATCCGCAAAAGATCCCACATTGCACCATCCATCCTGACGGAGATACGAAAAAGTTTTGATGTAATAGGTTGTAAATTCCAAGAACTGTAAAACACAAAGATGTATAGACTAGGACACGAGTTTAATAATGTTAGAGTTTAAGAGATTTGAGGTCTCAAGCCGCATAAAGAATAATCTCAAGATCTCAAGAAGACCTTATGAAAAATTAGCCGAAAACACACAAGGCATCCCGAAGCATTCACAGACCATTCTAAGTTTAAGAAGGTAAAACAGGTAATGTATGTGAATTAAAGGTTCAAGAAAGGGGTTCGAGGACCTATGAACTTTTCCGGACCATGGAGGAACGATCCCACAAACATTAGAGCCCTCCAAGAATGAATTTTAGGATTTACAGTACAGTAGGATCGAACCAGAGACTCTTAGGTGTATTTTTATGAGAAATTAGTACTTTTGATCTATCTAAAGTGACAGAACTCGTCAGAAATGAGTCTAACGGCTATAAAATCTTATAAATATGGAAAATAATGAATGAGGATCTAAAAGAATTGTTATAGATGATTCCAATCCGATGGATAACAAGCCCTAAGCTCTCTATAAATTAGGGTGAGCATCGAAGAGCAAAAAAGAATGCTTCTAAATATTTTTGAAGAAATATGCTGCTTCAATCTTCTCTAAGTTGTAAGAAGAGATTCCAATTTTCTTTGAAAGTGCTCATAGCTCACTAGATTAAGAAGAGAAATATTTAATCAAGACAACCTCATTACTCGTGCTAAGGTATATCATTAAGAAGCTATGTCAAGAGTTATTCCATCGGAAACTTGAACATGATTTGAAAGCTACATCTTGCTCAAAAGGAGCGATCCCACATTATATGTATAAGCATCATCAACCTTCAAAGAGAGACACTATATGTATAAGCATTATCAACCTTCAAAGAGAGATGTTATGCTACATTAAATTTAATATTTATTTGTGATTACTCTCGTTGGAGACACCAAGAGTTTAGCACTATCACCAAAGATACCGATAGTGTAGACCTAGGAACCTCATTGAAGATGTAGATCTTTCCCACCGGAAACACCGGGAATAGAGCCAACACTATTGCCTAAGACATTGATAATGTAGACTTGACACTTTCACTAGAGACACTAAAAGTGTAGACCACACTCGTCGGAGACACTGAGTGGAGTAGATAGGCCTTATTTAATTTTAGTTGCGATTGTAATTTGTCAATCTTAATAAATTTATATAGCTCGGTTGTGAGCTTTTGAAAGTAGATATAGGCCTTGTGCCGAACCACTATAAACTTATTGTGTTGTGTGTGCTTGGTGATTGTCTTTAATAGTTGCATTCATTTTATTAAATTCCTCATTTGCATATTCATTATAATCATGCATGCTATAGTTAAAACAATAAGAAATTAAGTAAATAAGTATAGGGAACCTATCAGCCATGTTCCCACTCTGTTATAGGTAACACTATAGTGTATGATGGAACCTCGTGGTCCATGATTGGTTTATAGAAAAGTAATTTATTAATCAAAAGTCTTATAATGCAATTAATCAAGATTAAGTAAATTACAAAATAGGGGATTAAAAATTGAATTATCCTATTCACCCCCCTCTAGAAATAATACTGGACTTTCAATTTGTATCAAAGCAAGGCTACTCACGAACGGTCTAACCACCAGAGTGGAAAGATAAAAAATTTTCTAAAGTAAAAAACACTAGATGGCTAACTTAAAAGAAGCTTACTCAACCACAAACCCTCATTCTTCAATGGGAGTAACTATCCCTATTGGAAAATAAGGATTAGTACATTTCTCCAAGCCATGGATTTATCTGTATGGATGACTATCCAACAAGGGTGGAGTAAACCAACAATACCAGAAGCACAATGGGATAAAACTATTAAGAAAACCCACATTGCAAACTATTAGGCATTGAATGCTATCTTCTGTGTAGTTAGTCAGAATGAGTTCGGACGTATATGCTCACTCAGTTCAGCTAAGGAAGCATGGGACTTACTAGAAGTAACCTATAAAAGTACAAGTACAGTAAAGAAGTCTAAACTTCAAATGCTTACCACTAAATTCAAAGAACTTATAATGGAAGAAGATGTATAGTTCATCGACTTTTATGCTAAGCTTCAAGACTTAGTGAACTCCGGAGCAGGACTCAGAGACCCACTAAAATCTGATGTGATAGTGAGGAAAATCCTTAGATCACTCCTAGAAAGATTTAGACCCAAAGTGACTGTTATAGAAGAAAGAAAAGATATTGATATTATAGTAGTGGAAAAACTTGTTGGGTCACTTCAGACCTTTGAGATGACCTTCATACTAAATGTCAAAAAGACAAGAGTTGCACTCAAAGTTGAAGAGTTGTCAAGCTCAAAAGAGAATTCTGATGACAAGATGGTCTTCATCACAAGAGGATATAGAAAATTTTATAAGAAGAATACAAAAAATCTTAGAAGAAAATTTTCCTCCAAAAATCTCAATGATTCATCTAGAAGAAAAGAAATCTCCAAGGATGAAGTCTTTTGCTATAAATGCAAATGACGTGGTCACTTTGCTTGTGTACCAACAAGAAATCAAAATCTAAGGGCAAACACAAGAAGACAATGACTGCAACATGGGACAACAACTCTGATGATTTAGATAAGAATCATCTAGCTCTTATGAGGATTAATCAAAAGGAGTAGTGGCATTTGTTGCTTTCACTCAAAATGACTCCGGCAACGAAAGTGAAAGTGAATGTGAAGATAAGGAGAGTGGACTTCAAGGGGCATTTAACAAACTCTTTAAAAAAAACTCCACTTTGGAGAAACTAATAACTCAGCTTAGAAGTGAAAACAAAGAACTCTTAAATCAATTGAGCAACACTAGTAGTAAATCTAGTGAAGATGTTGAATTACTTGAAACCAACTCTAGACTCCTAAATGAGAACCACAAACTCAAGGAAACTATCAAACAATTAGAGTCTAAAGACTCTTCACTAGAACTTAAAAAACAAAGCAAAGAGTCTAGATTTCTCGATTTAGAAGAAAATGTCAAAACTCTATAATTAAATGTAAAAGAAGCTTATGAGTACATAAGTGACCTTGAAAACCAAGTTGATTCTCTAAATGAAATAAATAAATAATTAGATATGTCTTGCACCAAATTGACTCAAGAAAACATAGATCATCTCTATCTAATAGAGAAATTAGAAAATGATAAGAGAAAGTCAATTTCTATGTTTACCCTAGGAAATCCTAAACTTGAAAGAATGCTCACAATGGGTAAAAATAATGGTGATAAAAGAGGACTTGAGTTTAACTATGTGTTTAATCATAAGAAGGACCAACCCATTAGCTTTGTAAAGAGAAAAGAAAAAGTGCAAAATCCTCCTTCAAAGTAAAAACCAAATGAGGTAAAACAATTACAAAAGAATATCCTTACTCTTAAAGACCAAACGCTTTTCCAACTTCCCAAGGATTTGGGAAATAGGCAAAAATGTCATATACCTTATCAAAAGACAAAAACTCTTGATCAAAGGCAAAACACTTCCTATAAAAGACAATTCATAGACACATTTCAACCGTGAACATCTTAGATTAAGGTGTCATATGGTAGAAGACCTCCATTTGACAAGGGTAGTACCTATGACAAAAAGAAAGAGACTTCTTGGAGAAACAACTTCTATGCATTTACATCTAGAGCTCTACAAATCATGTGCTACTACTGTGAACAAAAAGACACATGAAAATAGATTGTAGGAAAATGATGAATGATTTAAAATCTAAGTTGATCTAGGAAAATCAAAGGAAGTTGAACAAAAAGAATCTCAGAAAAAGAGAATACTTCCAAAGAATAAAACATGAGAATCTTGAGAAGAAGAAAAGGATGACCCAAACTAGACAAGTTAAACTAAAACAAATATGGGTCAAGAAATATGAACTCAAATGTCTTGTAGTCCACACAGCTCTCAAAGCAATAAATACCTCACAGTGGTATCTTGATAGTGGGTGTTCAAGACATATGACCGGTGACAAATCACTCTTCTCACACTATGTTCTAAGTAAGGTAGTGTAGCTTTGGTGATGGAAACACTGCCAAGATTATGGGTAGAAGTGTAGTTGAAATACTCAGAGTTCCAACACTAAGAGATGTTTTCTTTATTGATGGCCTTAAACACAACCTCCTAAGCATAAGCCAAATATGTGACTTGGGTTATGATATAGGATTTACCAAGGAAGGGTGCCACATTAAGAACAATGAGGAAGTTGTAGCCTAAGGCACTCGCAATGGTAACAATTGCTATATCTTTGGAAGTAGCACTCTAAACACATGTCTTATCACTAGACAAGATGAGACAAGTCTTTGGCATCCAAGATTTGGACATATAAATTTTAGGGATTTATCTAAACTAAGTAGAAATGACTTAGTTCTTAAGATTCTCAAACTAAGTAAATGAGAAATCCCATATATAGTGGTTGTCAACTATGAAAACAAACTAAAGCATCTCATAAAAAATTGACAGACATAAGAACCATTAGACCATTAAAGCTAATCTGTATGGATCTAGCCGGACTAATAAGAACCAAGAGCCTTAGTGGCAAAAGATACTTCATGGCCATGGTGGATGATTTCTCTAGATACACATAGGTATCTTTCCTAAGAGAGAAATATGAGGCATTTGATGAGTTTAAAAACCTGTGTATTAAACTACAAACTGAGAAAGAACTCACAATTAAGAGAATTCGGAGTGATCATGAAGGTGAATTTGAAAATAGAAAATTCACTAACTTCTGCAATGAATGTGGAATCAAACACGAATTCTTTGCACCAAAAACTTTCCAACAAAATAAGGTAGCTGAAAGGAAAAAACAGGACTTTACAAGACATGGAAACTGTCATGTTGTCTAGTAAAGACCTTCCTAAAAGGTTTTGGGCTGAAGCTGTAAACACCGCTTACTACACAAGCAATAGGGTGTTCCTAAGGCCAAGCACTTCAAAACTCCATATGAGTGATGGAATGGCAACAAGCCAAACCTGAAGTACTTCAAAATTTTTTGTAACACTTGCTATATCTTGAGAGATAGAGAAAAATTAAGCAAGTTTGATTCCAAAAGTGATGAAGGGATATTCCTTGGATACTCATATAGAAGCAAGGCTTATAGGGTCTTCAACAAAATAACCTCTACCATGGAAGAATCTATCAATGTCATCATCGATGATCAACTAAGAATTCAAGCCAATAAGGAAGAAGAAAATGAAGAAAATTCTCAAAATGAACTCAAATCACTTGAGAATGAAGCCTTCTATGACTCCGAAAGTGAGTCCGAAGGGATAGACAATGATGAAGTGAAACACCCGAAGGAAAAAAGATTTATTAAGGGACACTCATTAAAGGATATAATTGGAGATCCAAACAAAGGTGTCAAAACTAGGAAACAACTTGAAAATCTTATTAGTCATGTGTGTTTTACATCAACAATTGAGCCTAGGAAAATAAGAGAAGCTCTAAATGATCCAGATTGGATCCTAGTTATGCAAGAAGAGCTCAATCAATTTAAAAGAAATGATGTATGGTACCTTGTTGAAAAACCAGAAGATAAGAACATAATTGGCACTAAATGGATTTTCAAGAACAAGATGGATGAGCATGGAACTGTCATTAGAAATAAGGCTCGCCTCGTTGCTAAAGGTTATGCTCAAATTGAAGGAATTGACTTCAAAGAGACATTTACACCTGTAGCAAGACTAGAGTCAATCCAAATCTTGTTGTCCATTGCATGCCATTTGAAATTTAAGTTATATCAAATGGATGTCAAAAGTGCATTTCTCAACGGAATACTTCAAGAAGAAGTATATGTTGAACAACTTGAAAGATTCAAAGATCAACACCTACCAAATCATGTATACAGGTTGAAGAAAGGACTACATTGGTTAAAGCAAGCCCAAGAGCCTAGTATAACAAACTAACCAAGTTCTTGATAGACTATCAATTCATCAGGGGGAGTGTAGATAAAACACTCTTCATCAAGAAAAAGGATGGTCACATACTCATTACCCAAATATATATCGATGACATCATTCTTGGGTCACCATGCAAAGAATTGGCACACGGATTTGCACACAATGAAATCCGAATTCAAAATGAGTATAAAGGGAGAACTGCGAATCTTCCTTGGATTATGAAATTCCCGAAATGGATCCTAGAGGGGGTGAATAGGATCTTTATAAAATATTTAAAAGAATGTTTAAATATTTTATTCTTTTTAAATAAGTTATTCAAACTCAATTTAATTTACTTAATTTTCTTTTAATTAATATGCAGCAGAAATTCTTTTAATTAAGTAAATTACCTTTCTATGAATTTATCATAGACCACGGGGCTCTATCATGCACTATAGTGTTACTTATAGCAGAGCGGGAACAGGGTTGATAAATTTCCTAAGGTTGTTTAAATTAATTCTTTATTAATTTTAACCTTAGTTGAAGTCACTTAAATATGTTGGGTTAATTTGCATAAACACAAAATAGAATAATACAACTAAACCACAATACACAAGTTTATAGTGGTTCGGCCCTCCGGCCTACGTTCACTCTCTAAACGGCTTCCCCATGTCTATTTAATTTTTATTATTAGTTTTTCTAAATCATTACAGAAAAACAAATAAACCTGGAATTTACTTACAAGTAATAGAGAATCCACTCCCTCGTAAGTGCGCTCCCAGTGTCTCCGGTGAGCACGCTCTGTTCAGTGACTCCGATGAACTAACTCGCACTTGGTGACTCTGACAAGTGTTTCACGAACAATGCCTTTATAACTCTGGCAAATGCAGAGAATCCGCCTTTGGTGACTTCGACGAAGGCTATGAATAAATTGAAGATACAAAGAATCTTTTTGCTTCAAGTTGCCTCTTGTGTAGGCTTGTTTGACTATAATATCACCCTCTTCCTTGCTCCCAAAAGATTCAACTAGAGATAGTTGGGAAGCTTACAACTGGCCTTGAATGGGTTTAAGTTTGTAGAACAATTCCAAGGTTATTGGCCAATAATAATTTGACTCATAGGTTCTTGGCTCACACTTTTGACTCTCTTTCTCAATGATTTGACTATGTATCCACAAGTATTGTTCTCTACATTTATTAGGTTTTAAAGACCCTATTTATAGAGGTTTAGAGAGGCTAAGTTCGTCCCCTAACGACTAGTTTACTACAGTAAAAAAGTAGCCATTATGTCAACTTGCAAAATTCAAAATTGAATTTATTTCGTTGGGGATTGGTTTCAATTTTTTTAGGACCGGTCCTACATAAATTGGAATCGGTTCCAATTTCAGAAAACTCATTTTCAGCTAATTCGCTCTGTTCCGCTCGTTTTGAGTACTTATGGGCCACGAATGGACGTCATGATCAAAAGTTATGGATGTTTTAAGTTATACCATTTTTCAAAACATTTTTACTTAATTTCTTTTACAATTTTGATCTAACATTGGTCCAAACCATTTTAGGCATTCTTCCTTAATTTTCTTGGTCTTTTCTTTGGTCAAACCTTAGGCAATGTTCTTAGGATCTTAGGTTAATGTATATCACTTTTCAAAGTATATTTTAATTTTAGGTTTAATCCCAATTCCCACTTTCCAACCTTTGCTATTTTTACCTTTAATTTTCGGGTGTTGGCTTCCTTGTGGCAGCTTGCACTTGAGACTTAGAATTCTTCCATGATGCTTAAGTCTCTTTGGCATAGTCATCCCGGCTTCGAGTCTTTCATCATGGTGCTTTCCTGGACTCTCTTCTTAGACTTACATGAACATACACAGTTACAACAAATAGTTCTACTACATGACTACTACATGTACTTACATTGTTTTATGTATGGACATTGACAATACATATGACCTAACAGAAACATTGTAGATATTGCATTCATCAAAGCCACCTCCCTGTCCGTCACAATAACATGAGGATGAGCACTATCACCAATCGCATCATGCAAAACACTCAGTGCCCATGTGAAGTTATCTTCCCCCTCGTATTGGAAATATAAAAAGGCTACAGCGAAGGTCATGTTAGTGGATGCCAATCTAACAATCTCCAAAATGGGCATACGATACATATTCATCTTGTAGGTGCAATCCATGATCAAAACATGTGAAAATGCATGTATTAATTCTAAACTAACCAGATGTGCCCAAAATAAATCAGTCACAATTTCGGTATCATTGATTTGTATATGGCACTCATGTATCCATGCTTTGCCAACTATCCCAATAGTAGCTGCATTTGAGATCTTCCACCCTTCTCCACTGTTCTATGTCTTTGTCCTGCATTGTATATTGTCTTTATTGTGGTAACATTTAAAGGGTTTTTTCATTTCAATGCAACAAAAATACCCTTTGGATTTAATATACTCTTGGACATATCAACCAATAACGAAGTCTCCTATTGCAACAGTTTTCTAGCATATGAATGCCCCTCGAGATAATCCGAATCGAATGATTATGCACACCACACACTACTAAAAAATTCAATCATCACCAGTGGATAACTTTTTACCCTTTAATTCAAACGGACATCCACATTTCTTGGTACCTGACACCACATTATATTTTAATCTTGATTCAC
>JAOXJP010228615.1:0-11094 GCA_025762735.1 Platanus orientalis | reverse complement strand
ATATTGGATGTTTCTTTATGAAATATACAATCTTGATCTTTATACATTATACAATATACATACTTGTAAGTTCGTAACAGTGTTTATTCATGTATGATGCACCTAACATACCTAAAATTAAGTTTTTTCCAGTCAAACTTTTCATGAAAAGCATTATAAGAATTTTATGGATTTTTAGGAATTTTTTCGGATTTTTTTTACTTTGGATTAGATTCGGACTGAACGATACTCCGATCCACTGATCCGATACGATCCGGATCGGTTTTGGGCATGGACGATCCGTTCCGCCAATTCGAGATTTAAAACCATGGTGGAAACCTCTAGAGAAGCGAATAAAAACGTCTAGAGAATTGATTGGGAAGCGATCGAAGAAACAATGTTGTATTTTATGTAATGTAAATCCTATGCTGTTAGCATTGAATAAAATATTATCTATGAGATTTAGAAATGATTTTGTAGGAGAAAAAATATTTAGTATTGAATTTATTATTTAAATTATTTTATTCCAATCCAATAAAAAAGATTCAAATCCAATGGTTTTTATACAAGGTCTTCTATAGTCTGACTCTAAGACGTAAGTTATCTGCAATAAATCTTATGTATGGTTGGTCATACTAATAACAAATGGTTTGCATATTGATTTATATGTTATGATTCTTTGCACTTACATAATTTAAATTTTAGGTTTTTTGGTACTTTCTTTAAGTTTATTCACTTTATTGTATTGTAGTTGAAATTATTGATTATAACTTATATTTATTTACTTTCTTAATGTTTTTTGCTTCTCGCTTAACAAGGAATTATTGAGCTTCGCTTCCCGCTTCTCACGTTCGCATTACTTCCCACTTTCGCTTATTGCTTTGGTAACTATGGTGTGAGTAACACACCCATATCAATAAAATAAGAGGAAGAGAACTTGTTTCTTGTTCTAATTTTGCTTGATTATATCTGGCTCAAATATTTGAATCAAGGTTCAAAATGTCGGTGTCGGTGGAAATATCGATTGGGCCAAAATAAGACTTATATTGGAGATGTTAAAAATAAATGTTGTGAAAATCGTGGAAACTTAGGAAGCATATTCTAATCTAACGACATAAACATAAAAACCAAATAGATTCATTAGGAATGATAGTTTATTTTAATACATAATTATAGCTTATTTTAATACACTTTTATTATAACATTCGTAATAAAGGACAATTCTAGTAAAAGCTGTATCGGTGGCTATTCTAGTACATTTCATGGCAACATAAGGAGATGTGTAAACAGATAAATTTAGCACAAAAAGACTTTTGGTGGGGGTTTAAAGAAGAAGGAAGCAACTCATACTTAAAAGCTTGGAGATATTTTCAACAAGATAAAAGCAAAGGTGGATTGGGTTTAAGAGACATGGATTTCGTCAACAAATCTTTAGTTTCTAGGTTGGGCTGGCGAATTTCGGAAACCCTAGGTGCAACTTGGGTTAAAGTTTTTAAAGCAAAATACTTAAGAAGCCAAATGTTATGGATGGAAGTGTCCAAAGATGGCATCCAGAACATGGTTATACATCATGAAGTGCAGAATTTTTTTAAAGAAGGAGCTTGTTGGCTAATAGGGATGGATTCCAAACTCCCAATGGGTAACGGCTACCCCAGGAATAGATGGAGTTAATTGGGTTCAGGATCTTCTTAACTTAAATTCCTGATCCTTGAAGGAAGAATATATCAGGTCTCATTTTGACATGGTAACGGCTAACAAGATCTTGCAGATTCATTTGACCATAGGTGACCTTATTGAAGATGATAGGCTAATTTGGACTAAAACTCCCTCAGGTAAATTCTCAGCCAAATCAGCTAATAAAATACTTTTTGATTTAGTAGGGGCTTCATCAGCAATGAATGAAGACAAAAAAAATTCTGGTTGAAAGTTGAAACTGTGGAAGGAGAACAATGTGCCACCAAGAGTTCTCATATTTATTTGGCGATGTATTAGTGGTGCCTTACCTCTAAAGAGCATTATGGCAAAGTTTGTATCAAACTGTGACCCCCAATTGTCCTATATGCGGCCTTGAGAGGGAGACCATTTTCTTTTTAATTTTTTGATTGTGAATTGGCCAAGTTGGTGTGGTTTGGGTCACTTTTAGTACTCAGACTATGAGAATGCAACAAAAACTTTCAAAATTGGATAAATGATTGGTTGTCATCTCCTCCTTCCTATAGGTTTTTTCATTAAGGAGCAATAATTCTATGGTACATTTGGAAGGCTCGAAACAAATTGATTTTTGAACGGAAACAAATCTCAGCTGAATCTATCAAAGCCAATGCCATGTAGTTGTCTAGAGAATACAATCTAGATCAAGAGACTTCAAGACTTCTTTCTTAAGGGACACCAATGGATTTGGGTGTCCCCTGTCCTTCCCATTGGATACCTGCATTTAAGATAAATGTAGATGGTTCAGCATGAACTTAAAGCGTGACATCAACAATTGTAAGAGATCATTCAGGTTCATTTATTTAGGGAGAATCAAAAGAACTCTAATCCTGCAGCTGGAAGAGGCAGAAGCAATGGCGTCTTATTTAGGATTAATGTTGATCAAGGAATTTCCAAATTTCCCTATGCATATGGAAGGAGATAACACTTCGATTGTGAAGATGCTCACTAACAGAAAAGCGCAAGTTCCTTAAGAGGATTTGGAATATTACTTTAGACTGATGCTGCATTATTCTCCAATATTCCCAAGTGTCCATTTCATATGTTCCTCGAGATTGCCACAAAGCTGCCCATGCCATGACCGTTATAGCATCTAGGGAACATGTTTCTCTTATATGGAATAGTACACCTTTCCCTCATCAAATCTCTTCCATTCTAGCAATGGATTTTTGTATTCATGAGGAATTTCAAGCTGAATGAAAATAAGCTAACGCTCCTTACAGAAAAAAAAAAAAACATGCATTTATTAGGACATTAGTATAATAATGGTTGACAAACATATTATAATCTAACTGGACAAACATAAGGGACCAAGTAGATTTTCTACCTTTTTCTTTTCTTTTCTTTTCTTCTCCTTCATTTCCTTTTATATTTTTGGAATTATCAATTTTCATATAATTTTTTAGCATAATAACACAATGTCGATATTAGGCAATAATATACTATGAAAGGAGAATATTCGCTCAACATGTTGATCGAAAATTGAAGCTTTATAATGTTGTCAATGTTTCGTGTCAGTTTTGGTAGACATGGACATATGTACAGAGACATAAGAAATTTCAAGGCATTTGATACTATGATTTGAATTGCATTTTTTATGATTAGTTCTTAATTCATTGTGATTGGAACTGCTCGCTGTATTGCAATGTGGGGTTTAGGTAGTTGGCTTCCATATAAACATAAAAAGATATAGTTAAAAAATGTTGAAAGCTAATGCTCAGTGATAAACAATATCAAATAATGCAATGGTTTCTTATTCATTACATACTGCACGCAAGTTATTATGGAGCGTTTTATTCCATTTTTTTAATGAGAGCATAGTGGCCAATACTTCTTATGATGGCAAACTGCTCTTACAAATGCAATGGCCTCTTTTTTCCTTATCCATTGCTTTATATATAACGGGTATTGTTGGCTTCCTATCTTGATTCACAATCTTTAAAATTCATACTAGAGCATCCATCACTTTGTGAAGGTCTTCTGCTTTTGCCCAAAATTGTGTGGTAAGCACTATATCATGTATGTTTTGCACCAAATTATTATTTTTGTCATTGATGCCCAATGTCCTCTTGAAGTCCTCATCAATGAAACATTAGTATAGGGGCCTTACCTATGAAGAGCTCCGAACAACATATGTTTAGTGACAAATTTGGTGATCCCTGGGTGGAGCAAGTCGCAACCTTCTGTATACTTCCTCATAATGTTGATCGTTGTTGTATTGTTGTAAATGAGAGACATTATTTTTTGCCTTTTGAAACTATCTCCTTTATGGACATCACTTTACCAATATCCTCTAGCATCAGGTCGATGCACTGAACAGGGAATCCAATACAAATTCCCCTCTTCATCATTAGTATCTGTCCTATGGCCTTGAAGTTGTTTCGTTGTTTTTTATGATCTGGACAACATTACTTTCCCCACCACATCCACCACCTTATCCATAAGCCCGGACAAGTATTATTTTGTCTTTGAGTGCCTTATGGTGTTCATTGATTTGTAGAATATAATGTTACAATTGGAGTAGATCATAAAGTTTATCGGTTGTCATCTAGTTTTTATTGTCCACCCATTGCATATAATAGTGCATCCATATTTTGGCTACACAATTGTTGAATATAATCTTTCAATTCAACAACTTTTGTTGCAAAAATGCGGTTCTCAACTGATGTGGGGGATCCAACTGCAGGACCATGCTCTTTAATGGTATCTACCATAAGATGAAAATATGAGCCTTTTATTGCGTTCCACAAAATGATATTGCTTACTATTCATTTGCATGTCCAAGTCTCAACTTTCTCAAGTGGCTTCTTGCTAAATGTGTTGTTTAGCCTCTTCTGCTTAGTACCCTCCTTTCTCATGATACCAATATCTACCATAGTTGCTATGTGCATTAGGATTCGGGTGGGCCCAAGGTTCCCTTTTGTGGCTACTTCCCCCACTTCACTTGTGGTGTCCAGGAGAGGTTGGAAAGGGAAATCTTGGGTGTCTCTCTCGAGAGGGCAGGTGTCTTATGGTCTTGTTTGGCTCCTATGGAGTTGCCACCAGCTCAAATTCTTACTGATGGAGTTAGAAGGAGTTGGACATCAGTTGCCTCCCTCTATGGAAGGCGGTTCAGACCCTAAGGTCCAAACTAGTCTGGCTCCTACATTGATCTGGGTCACCAAAGAGTAGGGTAAGCTATTATGTTATAGTTGGGGAAGGTGTTTGACGCGGACATTAGACCCAAGTGGGACCCACACATGGCTTTATGGGGTCCACACAAAAAACTAGAATACACATGGGGTCACACTTTCGTTTCATCAAGAGAGAAGTTACATTGCTGATTTTAGTCTTTTTTTAGTGAGATTTTACTGTTGTATTTCATATTTTTATGATTTATTAGACTTAGGATATCAGGGGTATTATAGTTTTGTTCTTGGACAATTTAGGCCGTCCATTTCATTAATAAATAAGGGCTAATAATGGCTGGTTAACTGCTCAAGGAGAAGCCCAAAATTTGGGCCTTTTTTTATTTATTAACTAGGTGTTTTTTTAAAAGCATGATGGCTACATAAGCAGGGGGCCTCTTTGTAATTGATTCATGCTGGAATTAGTAAAGTTTTGCTGGGGTTTTTGCTCCTTCATGAGTGAGATTGCTGCTCCTTCAAGTTCTTGTGCCTGAACTTGAAACTAGGTAGGGATTACCTAGTACATGGGTAGGGATTACTCGCAGGTACTCTCTTCTCTCTCTCTCTCTCTCTTTTCCTTTTATTCTTCTCACCTTCTTTATCTTCTTCTTTCCCCTTCTTCTTCGAGTTTTATTTCATACTTGCTGTTTTCAGTTCCCTGCAACTCTCATTATCATCATATTCACGTCTAAACCACAAGACCTTAATTCCCATCTTCTTAACCCAAAGCTCCTTCACCTTAAATTTGCGGTAGTCTTAGATTACCTGACAGTTTAGTTTTGTATCTGAACATTTAAAACCCATCGTTGTTACCCTGATTTTCTAGCTCCTATTGAGTCAAATCAGTCCCAGGTTAACGCAATTGTCAGCCCCTGTTTTCCACATATTTAACCCTGTTGACTGCACACACCCCAGCCCAACAGAGTATTATGGATAAGACTCTGGGGTTGAAGTATAGATGGTACTTGGATCATCAACTCACTCTGAATTCTGGGTTACAAGTCTTCTTCCTTTGACTGTGAGTGGCTCATTCATTCAAGTTTTAGTCAAGGCTAACCTGGCCTGAATCCAAAGGTGGAGGGGAGGTTGTGGAGAAACACCTTCAACTCCGTGTGAGAATATCCCTCAACTCCTATGTGAGAATCCCCCAGCTGCTCTGCAAAATCAAACAAAAATTTCGTCCAAGCACTGGTGAGAAGCAGGCATAGATATCATCACAGGTGAATCTGGTGCTGCAAATAAAATCTCCAGCAAATCCCCTCAGACAGTTGCTCGTGGATTACCAAGGCAACACCAGAGAGGTAAGGATTCGGAGATACACAAACTAGTGGCTCATATTCCATCACAACAAACACGGTAAGAGATCTAATCGAATAAGGTAAGATTATCAACTCTATCTAGAAATCTAAACAATTATATTTATGATTATCAAAGGAAAAATATTTCCTAAAAATATAAAACAACAAATTTTTCCCATTCGCTCTGCATCCAAAGATTTCATTGTAGCAAGAATTACCTGTGGAGATGGCTCTAGAAGAAGAATCAGGCCAAAGAAAATCCTTTTCGTCATTTGAGGAGAATTACACAAGAAACGCTGAAGATGAAGAAATCCTTCTATAAGAGATGTGCAATCTTTGGGTGGAGGATGACAGGATCAATGTTAAAAAGAAGAACAAAAACCTGGAGAACGTGAAATGGGATTTGTGTGTTCTGGGGAAAGTCCTCACCGACAAGTACGTACACTTTCAAGGCCTATTCAGCTACCTGAAAATGAACTGGCATCTAAAACACAAAGTAGATATGAAGAAAACCGAGTCAGGTATTTATATATTCCAATTTTATCATCAGATTGATATACAAATAGCTCTAGAAGGTCAACCATGGGTCTATAATAAAAGCCCACTTTGGGTTCAATGATGGAGACCTGGAATCAGTCTAACTGAGGTCAAATTCAAGGAACTAGAGTGCTGGGTTCAGATCCATGATGCACCCTTCGACTACCATATTGAAGTAGCAACAAAAGATTTTTCAGCAAAAATTGGTAGTTTAAATGTTTTGATAAAAGAGACCTGACTGATAAATATATCCGAATCAAAGTAGGCCTAAAGGTCGAAAGACCTCTTAGGCCAAAATTATCCCTTATCCGTGATGGCCTTCCAGACCTAAAACTTCCACTGGTAAATGAAAAGGTCCCAGATTTTTGCTATTACTATGGAATCATAGGCCACGAAATTAAAGATTGTGAAGACTGGTTTGAAGATAAAGAAAAAGGGCTACTTGTGGAAGCCATACAAACCAGACGTGATTTGGGAAACAGATGAGGGAGAAAAATAGCCTGAAAAACAAGAATGAAACATAGGGTATCGTTCTCCCTCACCAATTGTTTGACCAAACCAAGAGAAGAGAAGTGAGCTCTCCGGTGACAACCAACCCAGAGCAGAACTTGAACCCAAATTTGGAAGGTAACAAGTCCAACCAGGTTGGCAGGGAGTTACAAACTCGCCTATGGAAAGGAAAGACCAGAATGGACTACCGTTTCCAAACCCCAAGCTATAATTCTCTCATCAACGTAGTAGTTAAGGAAAGTAAGTTCACCGAAATTGCCAGGAAGCTAGGGTTTGAAAACGGAAGGATAATTCAACGGCTTTTGGAGGAAATAAATGTCAATAATGGTGATTACAACAGTACAAAGATGGGAGGTTTTCAAAAACTTACTGAAATAGGTGAACCAAGTTGGTAAGGAAGGAGAAACACCAAAAAAATTGAAATTGAAAAATGTTCCGAATAATGGAGATGGAAGAAGGCGCTCCTGTGAGAGTTTGCAAATCCGGCCAGAGATCATCCCCTACAATAAAGGAAGGAACAAATTAGATGACAAAGAGGATTCCCTTAATGAAAGGAACGAATCTAGGGTTGTAGAACGAAAAATAATTTTTTTTTTGGAGGAAATGGAAACACCATATGATATTGGGTCGTCGTCGATTGAAAGGCCTTATAAAGGCTTTGTCATAACAGAACTGGTTAATCCAGAAAAACCAAAAACAACTAGTTTAATGGACACCAGTTTGGAGCTCACTAGCCGCCTCAGCCCAACCTCAAGTGAAGAATCTAAAAATACAAAATATATTCCTTTCATATGAAACCAAAAAGGAGTAAAAAAAAAGGAAAGAAATAAAGGAGAAAAACATTGAGGCTATGGACATAAACATAAATGAGAAGCTGATAGAAATAACAAGGAATAAAAGAAAGGTAATGGAAAGCCTAGGCAAAAGGTAGAAAAAGAGCAGAAAGGAAGACACTATTGATTGCATGGAACCAACCAAAACCAGTGGAGAGCATCTACCAGAGGTAATTTGACTCCTCAAACACCCCTAATTAATTATAGTACGGCTCTAGGTATGCTTCTTAAACAAATTTCCCTTTCAATATTTTTCAAAAAAATCCAGATGGAAAATGCAAAAAGGTACTGTAGCTAAAAATCATTTACATGCAGAGAAACCTGAACGAAAATATTCAAATACTTATGCAAGAAAATGGAAAAGAGCACTAGCATACAGGAAAAAAAGCAAAGAGATATGTATTAGATAATGGAAAAAAGAAAAGCCTAACATATAGTATGGAAAAAACAAAATCAGTTTGCAATAAATAGGTTCTGGTGGCTGTCCTACAACAGCTCCAAAGGGCCCAATGAAAATTATGGTCTAGAACTGTCAAGGAATCGAGCAATCCTTGACAGTTTGGGAACTAAACTTCCAAATAAAAAAAAGGAACCCGAAAATCATATTCTTATCAAAAACCAAAAGTCAAAGCAACGAATTCAGGGAAAAAGCCATAATTACAAATGACTGGAATTCCTATAGCTTAGGGGCAATAGGCCTATAAGGTGGATTGACATTGTTATGGAGAAAAAAATATAAATTGTCAATTCAAAGAAATAAATAATAGATACATTATGGTAGAATTTGATATAGAG
Source organism: Platanus orientalis (assembly GCA_025762735.1). Classification (NCBI taxonomy): domain Eukaryota; kingdom Viridiplantae; phylum Streptophyta; class Magnoliopsida; order Proteales; family Platanaceae; genus Platanus; species Platanus orientalis. The sequence continues at coordinate 2,265 of JAOXJP010228615.1, read as the reverse complement.
AAACATAATTACAAATGGACATGCATCTTCATTTATGGTGAACCTGATAGAAAGTGCAGAAAAAATTTCTATAGAACCATAATAGAAAAAATTAGAAGAATTAATGGCTCTTTGTTAGTTATAGGCGATTGGATCTGTATGTGAAACAGAGAAGATAAAGCTGAGGGCAAAAAATACCAATGTGGGAATTAAATGATGCAAGAGAAATCCTGAAACAAGGAAATTTATTAGACCTAGGATTTATTAGACCACCTTACACTTGGATTAGAAAATACCCAGACATCATAAAAGAAAGACTATATAAAGGAGTAGCAAACCTAGAATGGAAATTTATTTTTCCTGAAGCGGTAATAGAAAACTTAATAGCTATATGATCTGATCATGCCCCAATAATATTAGACCTATATCAAAAAAAAAAAAAAAAGCACCTACCTAGACCATTTAGGTTTGAATGGATTTGAACCCAAGATAAAAGATGTAAGAAACAAATAGAAAAAGATTGGGGAAGAGCCCACCAAGGTACAAAACTAGAAAAGGTTAAGGGACCTAAGAAGACTCCCATACTAAAGAGATGAAACAGAGAAGAATTTGTGAATATTCATAATCAAATTATATATATATAAAAGAAAAATTGAAAAATATATATACAAAAGATACAACCAAAGAGGACATAATAGAAATAAAAAATCTGGAAAAAAAACCTAGATGAATTAGGAAAAAAAGATGAAATTCACTAGGCCCAAAAATCAAGAATAAACCATGGTACCAAATGTCTCGAAATATCTTATATATCTCCCGACATATATCCATGTCTATCAGGACCGACACGACATATTCCTATACCAACATGAAACATTAAGTACATTATAAAAATTAATTTTTCGGTCTACATGATGTACAATGTCGACGTGTTGAGCAAATATTTCCCTTTCGCAGTATATTATTGCCTAAAGTCAACATTGTGTTGTTATGATAAAAAATTATATCAAAACTGACAAATTCGAAAGAAAGTAAAAGGAGGGAGAGGAAGAAGAAGAAGAGAAGGAAGAAAATCTAGTTGTTCCCTTATGTTTATACAGTTAAATTATAATATGTTTGTCAATCATTATGTATGCATGTGTGCTTTTAAAAAATATTAAAATACAAGTGTTCTAAAATAAGCTATCATTCTTAATGAATCTATTCGTTCTCTTGTGCTTATGTAGTTATATTAGAATATGTTTCCTAAGTTTCCACGATTTTACAATATTTCTTTATAATATTTCCAACATTTTCAATGTAAGTTTTATTTTGGCCTAAACGACATTTCCACTGACACTGACATTTTAAACCTTGGAATAAACTGACTTAAATGGGTTGATAAAAGTACAAGATTCTTTCATATGACAACTATAAAAAGGAGAAAAAACAATAAGATATCGGCACTACAAGGACTAGATGGAAATTGGTACAAAGAACATAGAGATATAATAAACGAAATAAACAACTACTATGAGAAATTATTTATAACCAATAACCCAAATGAACAGGAGATCGAGAATATACTAGAACATAACCAAAAAGTTTTATCAAAAGAATCAAAAACTTATCTAAACAAACCATTTAATAGAGAAGAGATAAAAAAAATTGTCTTTTACATGAGAAAACTGAAGGCACTAGGACCGGATGGATTCGAAGCAGGATTCTATTAGGAATATTGGGATGTAGTTGGGGATGACATAATAGAAGCAATCCTAGAAATTTTAAATTATAACAAAGCATTGGAAGACATAAATAACACGTTTATCATTTTAATACCAAAAATAAAGAATACAGAAAATGTAACACAATACAGACACATTAGCTTATGTGATGTAGAACAGACAGCACAAGCACACAAGAAGGGCAAAAGGCACTAGTAGAAATCAAGAGTCCTGACTACGGAATTGCGTGAAATTTGGTGAGCTTAAGGAAATTTTTGTAAGGATTAAAACTCATCACTTCGCCATGAGCACCGCCACTTTTCACATAAATTCCTTCTTTAAGGCCCTCAATTCAGCGTTTTTGCTATTTTTAGTAACTTTCCTTTTCGCTATAATTTTCAATTTAGAAGTTAGAATAAGATCCCGTTTGTTCTAGGATGCTTCTTAATGAGAGTAGTATTTGATTTTGTTAGTATCTCGATTTTGTTATTTTTGGTAAAATTTACCAAATTAGCCTAATTTCGTGCCTAACACGAATTAGGGTTTCTTTTCTTTATTTAAAGCATTGTAGCCTTCAAGGCAA
>JAOXJP010228614.1:0-10000 GCA_025762735.1 Platanus orientalis | reverse complement strand
TTTTTATTTCAAAATGCAAATATACTATAAATCTATTGACTAAGGCTGGTATAAAGAGTTGTAAACCCAACGCGATGCCTATAGACCTTAATCACCATTTTACTAATGATGTTGGTGAAAGGATTATTGATGCCAGCCGGTATCAGCCTCTTGTTGGCAGACTTATATATCTCACTCCTACAAGGATGGATATTGCTTATGTTGTGAGTGTTGTCAGCCAATTTATGCATGCACCTACCACTGTCCATCTTGAGGCTGTCCATCATATAATTTGGTACTGAAAACAAAGTCCAGACACTGGATTATTGTATGCTAGACAGTTGGCTACTATGTTGAAGGTTATATGGGTGTTGATTCCGTCTTAGTGACACCTTATAAAATTGCATATGTATGATTGAGATGCATCACTCACATAGGACCCCGGACTCACATCACCAATTTTTTCTATAAGAAGCATTCCAAATTTCACCTCCTAATGGATTTAGAACAGAGATAACAAAATGTTTGCTTTAGGATGTCTCTAATCCATTAATATTGATAAACACCTAGTCTCCATGAACATCCATTTCTTAGCTTCCATACCATAATAACTAATACATTTCAACATAAATCAACTTCTCCAAAGGAAAGCTTATTTATTTATTTTCCATCCTTAAAAATGAAATGAAATATTATAGAACAATTTCATATTTCGTTGAGATTATAAAACCATCCATTTTAAAAGAACCAATATTTAGTGATTTAGCAAAGTCAAAAAACCCTTAGGCAGTCATCTGACATCATCAGTCAATGATTCCAATAGAAACTAGATTTAATCCTTGGGGTACCTGTCAGGTTAGGAAGCAGTATAAGTAGTAATTATGATTGATTATATAGGAAATGGACAGTGAGCACAGCAGTATCTTATACAATATTCTTAGGTGCTTCAGTTAATATTACACCAAATTATAACAAATCATAAGATTTTATTAGGTTTACTTATCAATTATATGCTTTACAAATGAAAACAGTATGTTCAGAAAAGCCCAGGTAAATCTAGAATTACCATCTCAGATATGTTACTGATGGAGCAGCATGAATCAAGAGATAGATATGAAGAAGGTAACGCATCATCAACAGGAAGAGAGCTGAACTGCATAAGATCTTCAATGCACACCAACATATACCCTTCAATCACAAATAGGGATCTTGAAAGCCATGATTCCTCTGTTTAATTGTGAAATAAGCATTACCAACCATTCAGAAACCACTACTCAAAATTTTAGAAGAAAATTAACATCCAAAATATATAATTGAAATGAAACGTCGAAAGCATCATGCCTCACCAAGGAAAAAAATGGATTAAGCCAAACCAACAGTGAGGGATTAAGTTGTTAGAAATTAATGGAGCTATTATTAAGGGGGATTCAGAGGTAATGGGGAGCTGGGGAAAGGTTGCTCGATGGGGCCATGGCACCCTTTTGAAAATTATCGATGAAATAAGGGAATTAGCACTTGAGATGATATCATCTTTCTCTCACGTCCCAAGATCGATCAACGTATCCATGGATGGGCTAGCAGTGGGGAGCAAGGAAATCATCAATTTATAAAGGGACCGCTATTCCTTATTCTGCATTTAAGTGTTGTTTTAATTTGTTGAATCTCTATTGCTGTTTTCCTTATCTTGCTTTTTGTATTGCTGCTGATTCATTTTAATAAAATTCAGTCATTACTTATCCCCCCCCCCCCAAAAAAAAAAAGAAGAATCAAGAAAAAATCCTCAAGAAGCATGGTACTAAATTTATAAAGATAAATACCGACATTTATTTTCCAGTATTTATCATATCATAAGGTCGCTGATATGATATAAGCATGTATTATTACAATATTCCCAAAAAATGTCATCTTTTGAAAATTTTCAATTAATTTTGCAAGATCGCACAAAATATGATGTATTTCTTTTATAAAATTTACCCAACATACGTCAATATTGCGTATGTTTCTCTTAATTCTACCATGTTTTCTGTATTTTTTTAATTTTTCTTATGATTTTTATAAAAAATTTAAATCTTTTAAAAAAATCATAAAATAACATCAAACATGTAGAACATTTTGAAACATATTATGTATGTTTCTCTATGTTCTATTTAGCTATATATGTTATATTTTATTTGTAATTACATAATTTCTTTTTATCCGCATAATCGCAAATATGCCTCGCCGGTCGCATATCCCAAAGGGGGCTATTGGGTGGCAACATAGCACTATGATTGGTGGGGATAGAAAAAACAAAAATGTAATTGTTGTGGGAAAGAAATGCATGGTGGTGGGATAACTCAACTGAAACAGCATCTAGTCAGGGAAACATAGAGTGGTATCGCATTGTGAATGTGTCCCACCCAAGGTCCAAAATCTTGTTATCGCGACTCGTATCACGGCCCTGAGAGACTGAGACGTCTCACGTCTCGCAGCTTATCGTGGAGAGATAGCGTCCGAAACTGAGAGACGGTGAGAAACAGGAGAAAAACTAATCAAATGAAAGAAATTTGATTTGAAACTTCAAGATTTGATTGAATAATCACTAATTCACACTTAAGAATCAATAAATATAAGAAACAACCACCTATGATGGTTGGGAGAACCATCACCCTTATGACATACGTTGTCACCTATGGAATCTATGGAAACACTATATAAGCCTTAGAATTTTTTAATTAAACTTTAGGAAATGTCATAATAAACATCATTAAACAGATAAACCATTATACTTCATTACACACTTGGGTATCAATAGTTGGGAATCGGTACCCTCATGTCACTCGTTATCACGCATGTGCAGAATTTTAAGTGTTAGAGGTTGATAAATAAGTAAATAACACCACACATTGCAAAATAAAGTTCAAAATGTAGCTAAATAGGACATACGGTTCAAAATGTTCTACTACACTTATACATGAACATGAGTACATGACTACATGTTTAATGTAATTTTTTGGTTTTTTTTTTTTTTTTTTAATTTGAACTTTTTATTGATTTTTTGTAAAAAATTATAAAAAAAATTAAAAACAAATACAAAAAACATAGTAGAATTAAGATAAACATACTTTGTATGTGTCAATATGTTCAAATATGATTTCTGAATTTTTTCTTATTTTTGGCATTTTTCAGAATTTTTTAATTTTTTTAAATATTAAATAAATACAAAAAATTCTTTTTTTAGAAATCCATCAAAATGACATATTATGTGCAAAATTGTATGTAGTATGCCATATAAAAAAATTAGACCAAACAATGCTCATTTCATATAATTTTTTATTTTTTCAAATAAATAAATATTTTTTTTCACGAAAATTATTATTTTTTTCCATGATTGTGTAGATTTATCAAAAATGTATAACATATAAAAAATTAACAAGGATTAAAGAAAAAATAGAGATTTTACCAAAGTTTTTGTTAAGATTTAGGGTTTCAGGTTCAATCCTTCGATCCAGTTCAAATCTCCCTTCTCAAACGAAATAAACTCAAGTGGAGTCCTAGATTTAGACTATAAAAGCTAAATCTAACAAGAAATTGAAAAAAAAAAAAAAAAGATTTTTGAAGGTTTTAACAGGCTGTGATACGGGGTGTTCTTCCATTGCGAGACACAAGACTCACCCTTATATTTTAGACAGAAAATGGACAAAATGACTCTATTTTCGTGAGATGGGTGCGCGAGACACGATAAAAAGACTCAGATGGACAGGGATGCAACATTGAGGGATGCCACATTACAGGTTCACACGAATATATAAATGTTGATACTGATGATGATGATGGGTTACAATACCCCTTTGATTGTGAGATAGAGGCACAAAAGCAACAATATAGGTTTGCAATGAAGACAAGCTTGGCAGATCAACATGAGAGAGAGAGAGAGAGCAGCTTCACATGTATACTCTTCTAGGCCTGATTTTAGACCTTCTATGTATGAAGGACGGGGCAATGATAGTAGGAGACCTAGTAAGAGTGTTGGTGGTGGTAGCAATAGTAGGTGGTAGAGCAGGTCCAGTAGTGGTGGGAATCATGGGATCAATCGAGTTACTAATATGAGGGATTAGCCTACCACCATTCTCATTGATTCTGATTTGTGCCCCTCTCAGGAACACAAGCAGAGAAGGATAAAAGAAATGTGAAGGAATATGAGACAAAAGGTAAGCCAAGCATATTCAAAATTCTCATTCTTTCTTGGCATTATAGCCAATGCAACTACAAGGCCTCTCCTTCAGAATTTGATAAATTAGGCGGCAAAGGCAGGGCCAAATGTGAAGGCACCCACTGCATATGAGGTGATGGGGAAGTATCTGGACCATAAGAAGAAACTCCTTGATTAGATAGGTTGATTGAAGAAAAATCAATTAGAATATGGGGTGATTATCTCGTGTGATGGTTGGACTAGTCCTACGAGATAGTCAATCATCAATTTTATAGTTTATTGTGATGGCGTCACCGTGGTTTTGAACCTTATGAAGTCATCTAATGTTATAAAGGATTACAAATATATATGTGGCAAATTTGTGGATGTCATTAAGGAGATCAGTAAAAAAAAAATGTGATCCAAATAGTTGTAGATAATGACAGCAATTTCAAGAAAGCCGGAGGGAAGTTAATGGAAAAATATAATCTATTTTGGACCTCATGTGCAGCCCATTGCATAGACTTCATGCTTAAGGACATAAGAAAGATATTGTAAAGAGGGTAGTGGTAGAGGCTAGGATAGTCACCACCTTCATATATAACCATGTGTATGTCTTAACAATGATGAGAGAGAGATGTGGAGGTGATATCGTGCTGCTAAGGGTTACACACTTTGCCACCAACTACATAGCATTGCAAAGTATCCTAAACAAAAAGGTTGACTTGAAGGCATTGTTTTCTTCACCTAAGTGGTATGACTATAAGGAGAGTAACAGTGCGGCAGGACATGCAACTGAATCGATTATATGTAATCATTCCTTTTGGGATCAATGTCGCATGGTACTGAACATATTAAAGCTAGTTGTGAGGATTCTTAGGATGGTTGATGGGGAGAAAAAACCAACCATGGGATACCTTTATGAGTTTATCCGCTTAATGAAAGAAGCAATAAAAGCAACTGCCCTAAAAAGTCACAAAGGTTACATAAAGATCATTAATAGTAAATAGACGAACATGCTTATCCGCCCACTTCATCTGGCTGGTAAGTTATTTTATTTTGCTAAAGTTTTATTTATTTAATTATTGGTTAAGGTTAAGTTTCGAAATGTAATGTATTTCTTTGATTTTCAGCATACTATCTAAACCCTTAATACTAATACCACCATAATCTTTGAATGGATCCACAATTATTGAAGGTTGTACAACTATCATAACGAAACTTGAGCCCGATCCCAACATACAAGCGGATGCTCTTGCAAAGGTAACCGCAATTATCAATATTTTTATTTTCTACCACTATACAATTTAGTTTACTGACTTTTCAAGCATTTTAATTTTAAATAAAGTACTTTAAGGATCTATTTAGGCATTTTACAAGAGATGCTGCAAAAGCGGGGCAAAAGATAACAGTTGTTGGTAATTTTATGTCATTTTTATAAAAATTTAATATAAGTTATAACCAACAATTACTTATACATTCATTTTTCTTTTTTTCTTTTTTTTTCTTTTTTTTTTTTTTTTTTTTTTTTACAGCTAAATGGTAGGTGTTGCATGGGTCACAAACACCCAACCTAAGGAGGGTTTTCATTTGTATCTTATCTCAGACCGCATCTTCCTTTAACTGTGAGAAAACTGGAGCACATTCAACCTCATTCACTCAAAAAGAAAAAATAGACTTGAATATAAAAAGCTTTAAAAACTTGTTATCGTTCATTACAACTTACACTAGAGAATGAAACAAACAGAAAAATAACAAAATATCAAAGAGTATCACACCGGCCCCATCGATTTTACAAATATTTTCTATGACAAGGGAGTTAAAGAGGACCCACTATACGAGTGGATTAAGAAGGCCGAAGATCAAGTATTGAACGAGTCAAGTGGACGACCAAACTCTCAGATAGCAAGTCAAATGGGAGTAAATGTGGATGAATTTATGCAGACACAACAACAGGCCCAACCCAATCCCCAAGTTGCAGGCAGATTAGTTGATGATGAGGATGATTGGATGCTTTCTAGCTCAAATGATGGAAAGAGTGGTGATGGTGATGATGAAGATAGTGATGATGATGGAGATAGAGGAGGTGATGGAGATGATGATGAGGAAGAGGAGGAGAAGAATGAGGAGTAAAAGGAAGATAATGAGGAGGAGGAGGATGGAGGGGATGGTGCTGGTGCTGGTGCTGGTATGACATAAAGACCATATGGTGGCAGTGGGACGAATCAGAGTTAGAGACCTCTTAGCCCATTCACAGGAGATGATAGATTTGACCACGCCACTTAGGATACAAACCATGGTTCACATCCACCACCTCATTATCCATTTTTTTCTGATAAATCTCGTTATCCATCTTTTTATCAACAAAAGAGGGGTGGGAGTAGGAGTCAGGGGGGAAGGGGGAGAAAACATCTAGAAGCGGAGAGTAGTTCTTCCTATCACACAACTGACACGTTAGCAGAATCATTTGATAGTATAAGCCTCAATGGGGCTCCTTTTGGGTAGCAGCATGAGTTATTACCTTAGTACTCTCACTACCCCCAGTTTCCTCAATACCCTTAGTCTGCTAGTACACAGAGTCAGAAGCGATCGTAGATTGATTTTATCTTTGGCTTTGAACCTAACTACCAATAACAATACATAGTGTCACCTTTAGCTAGTAGACCAAATTCTATTACCTCATCCACATCATCATATGATCAGGAGGGTTGGGCTTCACAGGCCCATTGGATCCATCAGAATTCTTCTAGTTCAACTTTTCATCCTCAATATACAGTGTCCGGGTTTCCACGACATGGGATGCTCTCAAGAGTAAATGATTCTATATACGAGAGATACGTTTATGACTATCAGGTATGGCATAGTCTAACTATCTCATGGTTGGATTATTGCCAATTGTAAAAGAGTGGTTTCAACATCAACAACAGTAGCAACAACAATTTCAACAATATCGTGAGAGGGATAGCCATGATGATTATCAGTCACCCAGATACTCTATGTGGTATTAATGAGGATTAAGCCGATTCACAAGAGTCTTGGCACTAGTACTATACTCTATCTCATTGTATTATATTTCTCCAGTTTCACTGTTGTAGTTGTACTTTTGCAATACTTTGCATTATCAATGAATGAGAATGACATTATTGTTTACATTATACATTTCAATCATTCATTATGTTTTTATGTTTGTGGATTTGTAGTTTTATTGTGTAATGTGTAGTGTTAATTATCAACATCTAACACTTAAAATTCTAGACATGCACAACAGATGGGTAGATCTATTGCAAATGTGTCAAATCATGAAGGGTTAACACTTGACACTAGTGAAAATTTTGTTTAGTTTTTAGTGAAAAACAAGAAAGTTCGAGATAAAAAATTGATGCAGTACAAGGGAAAGATACCAAAATATGTTGTAGAATAATTCCAAGACCCTCAAATAAATTAAAATAAAAGATGCGAAAGCAAATAAATTAAGAAAAGAGTTTAGAAACAAAAAAACAACCATGAAAATTTAAGAATCAATGAAGATAAGAAGTTAGAACAAAAAAAGGGGAGAAAATATAAGAAAAGAGCCCGAATTTTGGTAATTTTGGATAAAAAAAATCCAAATATTACCAAAATACCCTCCGAGAAGAAGAGGGAAGCCTAGGAGATTGCATCAACCCTTGGAGAAGAGAACATGGCTATAACTACACCTTGGGAACACCCAAATCTTCAACGTGTTTATTCTTCACTATAAAATTATAGGGGAGGAGTTGCTTTTAAATAGACTTACAAATTTAAACAATTAGAAATTTGCTAAAATTGGAAACTTCATAAAAATCCTAAACTTGCTAGCCAAGTTTTCTAATACATATAACTTTTTAAAAACTTATTTTCCTAAAAATTAAAACTTAAGACTTTCTAAAAAACACTATTTCTCATTTTTATTGACACCCCCTTAGTAATTTAGTCATAACTTTCCCAAATCACCTCGGATTTGCGCAATCTTAGTCTCGTTAGAAAGGTAACTGATTAATCTATCTAATGACACCAAAATCAAACCAAAAAAATAAGTTTTGGCTATAGAAAAATTGCGTCCAAAGTGAAAAATGGGATTACAACTAAAATCCCAAAAACACAAAACCATGATACTATTGGCCTTATTACAAAATTACCCACCCCTTACAAAATTTGAATTGACCCTACATAATATGTAAATTTAAATTGTGCCCTCTTATGTGGGGGTACGCACATAAATCGCATGATGTTGTCCACATCAAAAATTCTTAATCTTGAATTACTTCAAGTGTCTTTCTTCCCCTCAAACATATCAACAAATTACTTATTTCCATAATGCGCAACAATGACAGAATTACTCCTTCCATTGATACTTTATCTGCAACCAATTTTTATTGCTAAAATATCTAAAAGTATATTATTACATATTTTCTCACTTAAATTAGATTTAATCTGAACGAGTCTGAAGTATTATTCTCTATCAGTTACAATAAGGCCGTTTACAATAAAATAATGAGTTCTAAGTGTATTTGCATGCATGCATAAGCCAAAAACTTATTTTTAAAATTTTAGTGAGTTTACAATGTTTCCAACAATTGCATGGTTTCCATCATGGTTCAAAATGTCAATTGACAGTTGTTCCTTACTAAGGTTCCATATATGAAATCTGATATAAAGAAGAAAAAACAAATAAACCTGATGCAAAACAATAGAGAAGATACCAAAACTTGATGTAGGATATTCTCAAAATTAATGCAGAAACAAATAGAATTCAAGAATTGAATTTGAAACACTCAAGTAACCACAAAATAGAGGAAATCAAGAAATAAAATAATAGAATAGAGGTTAAAATGAAATAGATCAGAAAATAAGAAAAAGAGAGAGAGAGAAGCCTAAAGGGAAATTCTGAAATTTCTTGACAGAACCCACAAAATTACCAAAATGCCCATAGTTGTGCGTTAGAAAATTACAAAACTTTCCAAATATTTTCTAACATGCACAAGGGTTTTACAGTTAAAATTTCAGGTCAAACGGACAAGATTTGGTTAGTGAAATTCTATAAACATCGGTCCCACTTGAAACTTGAACAAAAACACACAAAAAAAAACTAATAAGCATATTTGAAACTAAAAAGAGAAAGAAAGGGGAAAAGATGAGAAAGAGAGGGTGAGAAGATGATGGAAAAAAGATAGAGGGTGAGGTGGATACTCACGAGTGCACTAGGGTACAACAACCCACAAGAAGAGGAGGGGAGCCTTAGAGGAAGTGTCACCCAATGGGGAAGGAGATACCAGGCCTATGACCTACCTTGGGAACACCAAAATTTTCAAAAACTTATTTATTCTTCACTGATTTTATTGAATGACTTTGGTGCCCTTAAATAGGCTTAAAAGTCTTGAAAAATAGAAAGTATAAATTAGAAACTTGATAACACCTAAACTAGCACACTAAGACTTATAGAATTTCAATTTCTAAATCTTACACTTACTAAAAGACACAAAAACTTGTGCATTCCTAAATCTAATAAGTGTTAAATTCCCAAAATTTTATAATCCTAAAGTTGCCAAAACATGGAGATACTCAAGCTGTCAACCAGCCACATTGGGAGGCCCATTATGTTGACTCTAAGTCAATTTTCGTCACTTACTGATACCCCTCTAATAATTTGGTCATAACTTTCCCAAATCACCTTAGATTTGCACAATATTGGTCTCGATAGATAGGTAACTGAATAACCTCTCTAACAACACCAAAATCAAGTCAGAAGGGAAAGTTTTAACCTTTGAAAAAAGTAGGCCAAACTTCAAAAACGGGATTAGTCTAAAATCCTAACCTAACCTTGAAAATTAA
>JAOXJP010228613.1:0-11094 GCA_025762735.1 Platanus orientalis | reverse complement strand
ATATATATATATATATAGAGAGAGAGAGAGAGAGAGAGAGAGAGAGAGAGAGAGAGAGAGAGAGAGAGAGAGAGAGAATTTCCTGAAATGAAAAAAGAGAGTATCTTTTTCTCTTATTTGAATCTTGACACATAAACAAGGATTGAATATGTGTTTTTGGTATCTGATCCATCGAAAAAAACCTATGGTCTTTTTTTATTTATATAATTATATTAAGTTTGGCTGGAATAGAATTATGGTAGGTCTATGGATCAGATTATCATATTTATCTCTACTACATAGAATTAAACATTGTTTATTTGCTAATTCAAGTGAAAAAAGTTATTGTTTTATCATTTTCTGAAATATTCAGTTTTCCCTTAATTAAAAGAAAAACTCAGATCTTAACGATAAAGGATCTTAGATCCGGTCTTACACATAATCCATGAATATATGAACTTTCATTTATATCAAGCATTTAATCTAGGTTTAAACAAAGAAAGAAGAAAAAAAGTTTAACTTATTTAAAACCCAAATGCTGAGGAAGCGCATTGTTATGTGGCATCTGCTTTGAATGGGATAAACCTTTTTTTTTTCCTGTACAGTAAATCAAGTTGATTGGTTGTTTTTAACTGTTGATTGATCTGCAACTTGTTTAGGTGAAAGCATGTCATTTGGTGTGAAAATGAATGAAACATGGTTAAATGCTGACTTATGATGCTGGATGCTCTATAGTGTATTGAACCCCATCGTAACAAATTGTTGCGTATTGCTTTGAGTCATTACTATAGTAGTGATATTTAAGGGATACACAATAATCTTTGGACTGTAGGGATGTATGCAAAATGACCCTGTAACTTTGGGAGAAGGGGTCAAAAGAATTACCATGTATATTGCTTGATGTTGGTTGGTACTTTTTAGCTATGATATAATATATCTTCCCAGGAGTTGTATTACTTCTTTCTATCTTGTTTCCAATGTTCATTAATCCTTGTATCATATAAATTTATTTTGTCCTCCTCCCACAACCAAAATTATTTGAGGTTTTAATGTGGTACGTGTGGATGCTGAAATGATATTTCTGTGATGTGCAGACGGTATTTTCAACCGATTTACAGTCCCGAAGCTTTTTACAACTCCCTAGGCCTGTAGGGGTGGATTTTCGTGCCTCGTGAGTGGCTCTTCTCCAGACATTTATTTTACTATTTTTCTTCTGTTGGTTTTTGGATATGACATTTTTCTTGAGGTCATTAGATTCAATGTCCATTATATTTACAACAATCCACTTATAATTCTGTAGACTCCCACAGACCCCTACTCCCCAGCTGCTAAAAGATGGTTTAGTATTGGTCTGCCCAAGGAAAATATTTTGCTTTATAACTGGTTAAATCTAAATGTATTTTAAGCTTACTGAAAAATCTCTAGGCTGATATACGTTAGAAAACTTTTCCACTTGAGATTCCATTGCAGCATATGTGAGATACTATATCCTGTCCATATTCTCTTTCCTCTGGTTTAAGTTACAAGGGTTTTTTTTCCTTACAAACTTTATTTTAATAAATATGTTAAAGAAAATTTTTATTCTAAAATGCCTTCTGGACAGTTTTAAAAAAGCATTCAGGGCATGCTTATCGAGGCTTCAAGAGAAAGCCCTTAGTGCTTGTGTTACTGTAATGTGCAGATGGTATTGTCAAGATAGCTTGAGGGGTATATATGTCATTTACCATTTATATATGTCTTAGGGTATATAAAATGTAAGAGCATATACTAGGGGTATAATTGTGACACTCACCTAATAATAAAATAAAGCTAATCGCATGAGAGTACCCTAATCTCTCTTAACCAAAGGATTTCTTCTCTATTTGTTTTCTTCTCCTCCTTCATTCTTCTCATCTCTTCTACTAATATCTATATGACATTTGCCTTTTTTAATGATTCTTGCTTTTATCTCTCAAAGACAAATATCTACATAATATAATCGGCTAACTTGGTATCAAAGCATCGTTTCATTCCAAACGCAGCCTAGATACAGTTTTGATCTTCATGGTGGAGCATCTAGAGCACCGCTAACGTTAGCTGGTTGTACTATCATGGCATTATTTTTCTCTGGCACAACCATGCGATGCCTCAACTGTCACCTAGCCAAGGCCAGCCTTAACACCATTTAAGCCATTTGTTGACTTGCCGATATACCCCATATGCACTGAAAAGGACATTGCTTATTGCCAAGCCTTGATGCGTCAAGCCCCGCTTGACTAGCCCACAAGTTTGCATCGCCATGTCGTCTTGCTTGTAGGGTCCCTCATATCATTGTTGCTTGCTAGCCAGTTCTAAATTGTACTTAGCCAAGCGTACAACTAGTTAACCACCTCAGCGTGCACATTGTGCGATCTAAATGCATTTCAAATATCCACAAAGCTCTTGATGCTTCGCAGGTAGAATCAAAGGCCCAATACGCCAACAACACATTCTCGAGCCACTGCTTGAGACATTAAGCTCACCGATGCCCTTGACACCTTATGAGGGCATCATGGCGTTCTTTTCATGACATCTCTCCATGCCTTGCCTGACCACCATAGTAATTCTCCTGTGCCATGCCAAGCTCATGCCTAACACTAAGAGAGGCAACCCAAGCACACAGGCCACGGGATACTCTAATTGACCAACATAGTGCCGCCACTATTGCATACTACATACTAATGACTTGCACATTGGTCAACCTATGGTCTTAAGCCATTGCACAGTGCCACCCATACTGAGCTCCAAGCATTGTTCCTAGAGGGAACCTAATTCCTTAGAGAACCCTAAGCTGCCCCCAACAGTGTGCACTTGTAGTTTAAGCTCATGCAGATCAGGAGCATGTCGCATGGCACATTGTTCATTGTGCCCACGCCAAGGAGTTGGTGCTTTTGAGCACCCACCTCTTCTCAAGGTGTACGCCAAGCTTTTCACCCATTGTCAGAAGGGAATGTTTGGATCCCTAAAAACTCATATTGGCTTGAAAATGCCATAGCGTAGAAATTATGGAAATGTGATCATGCCAACTCTTAAGGCTGCCTTGCCACCACATGGGCCAAAAGACTTGTCCATGATGGGGATTTCAATAGATGATTAAATCTCCCATCTCTCATATTTTTTTCTCAGAAATTTTCAACCATCAAATAATAGTTCTTCAAGCCATTTTTTGGAGAAAAAAAAATCCATATTTCAATATTTCTGGTTGTCCGATCATATTGGAGTTTTTTCTTCTTCTTTTCTCTGAGATCTGATCACAAATTGTAGTAGTCCATTAGACAAGGATTGAGATCAAAAAATCCCTATACGATTTGTAGTTTTATTGAAAGAGAGGCAAGGTTCTTAAGGGGATATGTTTACCACCCTGATGCAGAACACCACAAGAATTACCGCCCTGGTAGATAACTTCTGATATCAAGCAATTAATGTCCATCTAATTATTTCCCTCTAAGGCAGTGTAGTTCACTCAGGTAGCTGCATGTATGCCTGGAATCCCATTCTAGCCTCTCTTAGGAAATTGTTCATATACCTCATATGATCGGATTTCAGGTTCAACAGCAGGGTTAGAAATAAAGAAGGAAGTCTGTGGGAATAAACTCAACCCCATGAGGGACCTAATCTTAAGTGTCTGGGAATAGTAATAGCTTGGGGATGTTTTAGTTACAACCACACAACCAAGGCAGGAGTGTTTCTGGTTTAATAAATCCTAAACATGAGATAGTAGGGAATTGAGGTTGTAGCAAGGTACAAAAGATGGGTTTTAGTAAAGGGGAATGGGACTTATGAGTGGCCGAATGGTATAGTTTCAATTGAAGGTTTATTTGATGAAAGTTAAGGGTGGTCGGCTGTTGATGGAAGTGCTTATGATGTGGGGTGATGAAGATGGAAGAATATGGAGTGGATTTAATGAAAGTTCCAGGTCTAGACAACAACCTTTAATGTCATAAAATTTAGAAAATTGAAAGAAGATAAGGAGGGATGGGTTGCAAAATGGTTTATAGGTGGGGATTTTCGAGAACACATTAATGAGGACATGAGAGCAAGGTGGGGCCCACACTTGGCCTTGATGGGGTCTACACATGGAGCGATTTATTGAAGATGCAATGTTATGTGGTTTAGCATGGATTTTATAGGGGATAACATTTATTTTATGTGTCCATGTAATAAGGCCAATAGTGCCAAGATTTTGGTTGTGTTTTTTAGAATAATCTCGTTTTTGGTGTTTAGCCTACTTTTTCAGAGGACAAAACTTGTCATTTTGGCTTGATTTTGGTATTTTTAGATAGGTTATTCAGTTACCTTTCTAACAAGACCAAGATTGGGCAAATCCGATGTAATTTGAGAAAATTATGACCAAATTACTAAGGGGGTGTCAATAAAAACGGGAATAGTGTTTTTTTTTCTATGAAGTTTTAAGTTTTAGTTGTTTTAATTTTAGGAAAGTGAATATTTTAGTTTAATGTTTTAGAAAACTTAGCTAGCAAGTTTAGGATTTTAGGAAATTTCCAATTTTAACAAGTTTTTAATTGTTTAAGATTGTAAGCCTATTTAAAGGCAGCCCCTCATAATTTTACAATGAATGATTGAAATTGATGAATAAAGAATTGTCTTGTTTTCTAGCTCTTGGCTATTGTGTTATTCTTTTGTGAAGTCTAAAAACCAAGAGTGGTTTTCCCCAAAGGTGGATTCCTTGGGTTTATGCGAGCTTGGTGGAGTCCAAATCCCCTGTTTTAGGTTTAGAAAAGTTTCAAATCAGGTCTTTTTCTTTTCTTTTTTGTTGTTTCCACTATATCACGTTGGGTTTTATTAATATTATTGGCTATCATTCTACATCAACTTTGGTATCATCTTTATATTGTTGCATCAAATTTGGTATCAGAGTCAGGTTATAACAAATCTTTATCTAGTTGTAATCTTGAGATATCCTAGAACTTTTGGAAAGCCAGAAAGTGTCTTGGAAGGGTTTAATTTAGAGATTTTAGAAAATGGCCAAATCCCTAAAATCTTGGAAAGGTCTAAACTCTAAAATTTTGGAAAATGACCTAAAACTTGAAATTGTTTTAAAGAACTATGAACCCTGGAATTTATGGAATCCCTGAAGAGATGAGATGGTTATTGTAGTGAATACTGAGTTTGTTTTTTCTTCCGGAAAGACAACTAAAATAGCGATTAGTGGGTGGATTGATCAAAAACCTTATTTCTACATCTTTTGTTGAAGAGCTTCTACAAGATCCGAAAAATCAAATATATTGTGGATATGTTAAGGACCGTGTTATTGATATTCAATTCCATCGCGGAAGAGACTACTTCAACGGTGTTGAATGCCAAGCATGTGATTTCCACTTAATTGACACACCAGTGATTTTAGGTAGGTGGTGGATTGAGGAGAAAAAATGTTACTTTTAATAAGGAGACTCAAGTGTTACGATTTTTTAACCATTATGTATTGTATCGTCTCCGACTCAAGCTTCCTTAGAAGGTGCCATTAATCGTAACTGAAAGTGTTCAGAATTCCACAGATAAGAAGATTGAAAAGAGCTTCAATGCAATTAAGGAAGAGTGCAAGATAGAATCCAGTGAACCTCCAGATCGAACCTTGTTCAAACCAGAGCTGTCTAATGAAGAAGATAAGCCTGTAACTAGTGAAGATCATGTTGCGGAGATTGTTGACTCCAAGTCTACTATTATGAAACATGAAGCTGAACCAATAAATGTGGAAGAAAAGTTTGAGGAAGTTCAGAAAAGTGAAGCAAAGACCACTGATGAGGACATTAGTGCAGAAGAATCTAATGTGACTAGTGATGATCAGTTTGATGAACTAGTGGAGTCTACAGATAAGTGCTTCTTTGCAGTCCCAGTTTGTGACCAACTACCTGATGATGATGTTTCAGGTCTATTTTGGAGTGGGATTTAGCTCATTTACACTACTACACCAATTCCTAACTCTGTGATGACTTCTGAGATTGTTGTGCTGGTTTATATTCAGCAGGAAGAGTATTATGAAGTGTTTCCATTATTGGTTGTTTATCAGGAGGTAATTACTTATTCTGAAGTCTTTCTTACATTAGACACTTGCAAGAGGACGAGTTTACATCACAACCTGATAGTTGGAAGATACGGTTCATGGTTGATTGGTACGAGTTCTCACATCATACTGATTATTTCCCTTTGTAAAACTCGAGGTCGAGTTTTTTTCGAACAAGGGGGGTTTGATGAGGACATGGGAGCAAGGTGGGGCTTACACTTGGCCTTGGTGTGGTTTACACATTGAGCGATTTATTGAAGATGCAATGTTATGTGGTTTAGCATGAATCTTATAGGGGGTAACATTTATTTTATGTGTCCATGTAATAAGGCCAATAGTCTCAAGATTTTGGTTGTGTTTTTTAGAGTAATCCCATTTTTGGTGTTTAACCCACTTTTTTAGAGGGCAGAACTTGCCCTTTCAGCTTGATTTTTGTATTTTTAGATAGGTTATTCAGTTACCTTTCTAACAAGACCAAGATTGTGCAAATCCGATGTGATTTGGGAAAGTTATGACCAAATTACAAGGGGGTGTTAATAAAAACGGGAATAGTATTTTTTTATTATAAAGTTTTAAGTTTTAGTTGTTTTAATTTTAGGAAAGTGAGTATTTTAGTTTTATGTTTTATAAAACTTGGCAGAGAAGTTTAGGATTTTACGAAGTTTTTAATTTTAACAAGTTTTTAATTGTTTAAGGTTGTAAGCTTATTTAAAGGCAACCCCTCATCATAATTTTACAATGAATGAATGAAATTGATAAATAAAGAATTTTCTTGTTTTCTAGCTCTTGGCTAGTGTGTTCTTCCTTTGTGAAGTCTAAAAACCAAGAGTGGTTTTCTCCAAAGGTGGATTCCTTGGGTTTATGCGAGCTTGATGAAGGCCAAGATCCCCTGTTTTCGGTTTGGAAAAGCTTCAAATAAGGTCTTTATCTTTTCTTTTTCTCTTTTATTGTTTTCGCTACATCACTCTAGGTTTTATTGATATTCTTGGCTATCATTCTACATCAACTTTGTTATCATATCTATTGTGTTGCATCACACATTAAAAAATGATTTTCTTGGTTGATCTTCAAAGTATTTAATAAAGAAAATAAAAAATTATGGAGGAATAAAGAGGAAGAAAAGAAAGAAAGAAGAGATTAGGGAAAAAAGTACCTTGAGGAAATCACCAACCTCAACATCTTAGAAATCATCAGAAGAGTTTGAAGTTGCAGTACCTAATGATGAGCTACAAGTGGTGAAAGTTTAAGAAGGTGAAACCAAGACTACAGATGAGGACAGTAGTGTGGAAGAGACAGATGGGGCTAGTGATGATCAGTTTGATGAGTTGGCAGAGTCAACAAATGAATGTCTCTTTGTTGTCCTAGTTTGTGACCAGCTACCTGAAGATACTTACAGCTCCAGTTCAGAGTGATATTCAACCTATCTTCACTACTACATTAGTTATTAACTCTATGATGATTCATGGGATTGTTGCTTTAGTCCAGATTTGGTAGGATGAGTACTATGAGGTGTTTCCATTATCAGTTGCTTGTTTGGAGATAGTTACCTACTCTAAGATCATTCTTACATCAGACACTTGTAAGAGAACGGGTCTGCATCATAACCTTATTATTGGAGGATATGGTTCATGGTTGATTGGTGCAAGAGTTCTCACAACGTGCTAATTATTTCGTAAAATTCGAGGTCGAGTTTTTTTGAACAAGGGGGAGTTTGATGAGGACATGGAGGCAAGGTTGGGGCCCATAGTTGGCCTTGATGAGATCCATGCATGAAGAGAAGCAAGGAGGAGCATGGGAACAAGTTAAAAGGTGTTTGGTTTTGAGTCATAGTGGTTTTAATAGACTTTTAAGAGTTTTTATTCAGTTTAGAGGTTTTATTGTTTAATAGAGTTAGGACTTGAATGTCAATTTTGTTTTTTATATTGAGGAGTTTTGAGAAATGACTTTTAAATAGAGTTTTTATGTGTGTGAACATGTCACACAACTTGAGAGAGTGGGGAAACTTGTATTGGCTGATAGCTGATCTAATGTTAGAAGCTGTGAGGCTTATTAAAGAGCCCATACGATTGTCTTATTATTATTATTATTTTTAATGATGCTTAATAAAAAGAAACATATATTTGTGACTGTTTTCTCTCCTACCGAGTGAAGCTTCCTTGTGTCTTCAAGTTCTTAGTGCCTAGAACTTGGTCTTGGTTGGTGATTTTCAAGATGCTGAGGTTGATGATTTTCTTAAGGTTCTTCTTGGTCTTGGTGGGTTCTGTTATAGATGTTTTTGTCTTTTGTTTTTCTTCTTTTGCTCTGGGGTCTCTGGCTTATCTCAAGCCACTTAGGTGGCTGTTGTTTTCTGCTCATTTGTTTTTGCTTTTCTTTTAAACAAAATAAATCAAGCTGATGGTCCCACAAAATTTGACTCTTGTTTTTTGTGGGTCGAAAGACTGAAGTTGATCCTTGTTAGTGACACTGTCTGAGCTCCATGTTTGTTTTTATTTTTCCCTGAGATTATTTCTGCATTTTGGCTTCTAAGTGCTAGCTTCAGTAGTTGAAATCTTTATATATGTACACTTTTGCAACTATTTGTGAAAGTTTCATCCTTACTTCCATCTTGGTTTGTTTTAGTTATAATTATTTTTATTGTATTTTCTATGATTAAAAAGTATATCTTGCAGGTGTTTTTGCCATAAAAAGACCATCGATATGGGCTACATATGTTCGGTTTGTTTATCCATATTCTGCAAGCATCACAAGAAATGTTCAACCTGTGGGTGAGTACTTTTTCTCTTTAAAAGTTAGATATTATCTGGAACTCTGCTTATATGAAATACAATCTAATAAAAACTTAGTTTATCTTATTACTTATTAGTCCTAAGTTGTATCAGATGTTACATTATGGATGCAAGTGCTATCATCCTATTTCATTCAATTATATATGGCTTTGTTGTTTCAATAATCACAGTTAAATCATTGATATTGCAAGGGTAACATTTCTCTGGAGTTTTGAAGCATGGAATGATATGCATCAATTCATTTGTTGACTTGAACTATGCTGGTTGTTTATCCCTTGAGGTTTACATGGAAGAAGCATGGGGCGTGATAGCAAGTATTAAATTTGAAAGAACTGTTGAGTTTGTTTGGAACTGGAAAGATTGTGCTTTTGTTTGTTAAACTGTATTAATTTGAAGTTCATTAAGTTTTCATAAGGTTCAAAGGAGGGAAGGTTCTAACAGAATTAAGCACGAACACTCACGGCAATGTTTTTTTTTTTTTGATGAATAAAAAGATTTTACTAAGAGAAGGGGACAAGGAATCCCCAAGGAAAAGGCAAACAGGAAAAGAGAGAAAAGATTCATGACCCCGAAGCATACTTGGGGGCCGAAACCAAAAAGGAAAACGGCTCCACACTAAAACAGCCAAACCTGAATTATATGGGAGAGCGGCACATTGGGAAGCCCATAACAGGATTCTCTCCTTTGCTCTCCTGTATACTTGAAAGGAAGGCTCGACGTGGTCTTCAAAGACCCTCTTGTTCTGCTCTAACCAAACTGACCAGCATACTGCTACCGACACCAGACTCCATATTTTGTTCTCCCTCTAGAGTTGAAAGCATTGCACTTTTAGGCAATTAAAAAAAGATGCTAAGTCATGAGGAGGGACCCGCCGCATCCCGAAATCCTTGAGGACTCCAAACCAAACCTCCCAAGCGAATGGGCAATGCAAGAGAACATGAGAGACATTTTCCTCATCCCTCATGCATAGGCTGCACATGTTGGTAAGGATAAAACTCTTCTTTCTAAGCGAATTAGTCATAGAGATCTTACCAAAGGTAGTAGTCCACATGAAGAACTGAATTGTATAAGGAATCGGAGTGTACCGGATAGCCTTCTAAGGGAAATGAATGGGGTCCGAACTATCAAATCTAGCAACATATGACTTCACTCTATATTGACCGTTGGGATCTGCAATCCAAATTTTCATTCAAATCATTGGCCCATATTGCTCTCCACTAATAAAATTCCTTATGCACCTATTTCATTAGATTTGAAAACATGTGGACTCTCCATGCCTCGTTTTATGAGAATCTGAAATTGTGGTGGGAGGAATGCGAAGTTCACGGACGGGAAGGTTTCCGATTCATGAAGAAATTGCAATATGTGAAACAAAAGCTTATTCAATAGAATAACGACACTTTCGGTAAGTTAGATGAAAAACATTGCCAGATATAGAATGGTCTTTAGGATATCGATTTTAAGACGGATGGAAATGGTACCCTATTGCAGGATCTTGTGGATAAGTGCAAAGATTTATTGGCTGATATGGAGATTATTCTTCAATATGAAGAAATTTATTGGAGTCAAAAGGCGAAGTGCAAATGGCTAAAAGAGGGCGATGGCAAAACTAATTTTTTCATAAAGTGACAAATGGCAAGAAAAGGAAAAACATTATTAAAAGTCTACGCATTGATGGGGTTGTAGTAAGTGATTTGGAAAGAATCAAGGAGGGAGCCATTAATTTTTTTTCCAAGCTTTATTCCAAAAAGGCTAAGGAAAGGCCAATTATTGGATTTGTTGAAAAAAGGCTTTCTCTGAAGAGGAGATTAAAGAAGTTGTATTCTTGATGGCTAAGGATAAATCCCTGGGGCCGGACGGTTTCACGTTGTTATTCTACCAAGAATGTTGGGATATTATCAAACCGGATCTAATGAAGGTGTTCGTGGAGTTTTATGAGAGAGGCATTATAAGTGAATGAATGAATGCAACTTTTCTTGTTTTGATTTAAAAAAAGGAAGGGGTTTCAAACTTGTTTGATTTTCGGCCTATAAGTTTGATTGGAAGTTTGTATAAAATCATCTCTAAGGTTCTTTCGCTAAGACTTAGAAATATGATGGAAAAAGTTACCTTCATTTGCCAAGGTGCTTTTGTAAAAAATAGACAAATTTTGGATGATATTTTAATTGCCTATGGAGGGGTGTTTTAGAATCAAAAGGTTTTAGGATAAGCCGGACTAAGACAGAATATATGAAATGCAAGTTTAGCCAAAATAGGAGTAGAAACGAGGGAGTAGTTAAAATTGATAAC
>JAOXJP010228612.1:0-11095 GCA_025762735.1 Platanus orientalis | reverse complement strand
ATTTTTGTTTTTTTAGTTTGTAGATATATATATATATATATATATATATATATATATATATATATATATATAGACCTCTTATGAATCCTTTGCCATGGCACCCAAGATTGTCTTTTTGTTTGCTAAAAAAATATAGAAATATATTATCCGGACATAAGTTTATATCTTTAGGTTTGCTAGTAATAAGGTATGTTAAATCATTATTGAAATGTAGTAAGGGCATATGGGCCTACATCGATTTGGATTTTTTTTAGAGTGGATTACAAACCTAGGACTAGGTCAACCCTGTGGACCTTTACATGGATCCTGGGCTATTTCTTATAACAACTAGTCTGAAACCGCTTCTCAAAACCTATTGAGTATTGAACATTGTCCAATAGCATATCAGATTTAAATGGAGAATGATTGTCTGACAAAAAAATCCTTTGTAGGCGTGTCACATATTGACCCATGATGTGTTTTTGCATTTGGTGCCTCTTTTGAGACATCTACTTTTTCAACTGAGCACTTTTCTTGACGTTTTTAACCCCAACATAGCACGTGTCAGCTTATAATTGCTCACAAAGGCTCATAGACACTTTTTCATCACAGAACAGTTGTTTCATTAACTCATTATCTTATGTTTCAGAAGATGAGTTGATGGTCCTCTTTCCCAGTAGGAGTGATGCAACACCACACAATTATATGTATAAACTTGTGAATTCTTCCTCAGTACTTTGTACAGCTCGATAGAAGATCTTCAACATACATTCATATAATCAGAAAATTCAGGAGCAGTAATCTTCTAAATGATTTACACAGAAATCCATCTAACAATATATTCTATCTTAGCGTTGTTGCAGGTATAAATCAATGTCGAAAATGGGTTAAACCAGAAACCCAAACAAATAGACTCCTTCAAGGTTGCCGCAGGGAATCAACTGAGATATCGAAGTCTGAGTCCAACTCAGAATCTCCAAGGAGATTAATTCAAGGTACCATAAGGTTGTAAACTGGGAGAGGAGGGATTCTAAGGGTCTGAAAATTCACAGAGAATAGGTAACAGGGTGCCTCAGGGGTTAGGTTTTGATATGGGTTTTGGGTTTTGTGACAGAAAAATAGCAAGGCTACTGGGTCTAAATTAGTTGCAGGGTGTAGAACAGTTAGTATTAGGACTTACTGATCAGAAACAACAGGAGAATGCGGTGTTGAGTTCTTTTTTTTTTTTTTTTTCTAATAGATTTAGGTTTGAAAGAGAAAATAAAGGAAGGGGAAGTGATAAGGTTCAGCCGATTGTTGTGGATAAAGGATTATTAAGGTTAGATGGGTAGACGATTGATTAGAAGATGGAAGAAATAAGGTTGTAGGAAACAAGAACAAAAAGTTATTAAAAGGAAAAAAGAAGATAAATAAGAGTGCTTGTAAGGTAATCACCTACCTTTGCAACTTAAGACATCATCATCCATATGAGAAGTTTTACGCAAAGAAGCTTGAAAAAATTCTCAATCATGTAAAGCAATAAGTAACAACAAAAGTATTCAATTTTTATTAAAAATTCATTATAAAATGTATGAACGGTTTTATAAGTGATCCCCTGAATTCAATCATAGTCATCAAAAACAAATTACTATTTTCCCTCAAATTGTGTGGAAGAGTTTTTTCCATACAAAAACCCTATTTTAAAGTTAGTTACAACTTTGTTCTATATAAAAAACTAAAATTTTACTCATATTCTACTCTAATAATTAATGAACATAAAAAATAAACTAATAAAATCTTTATTAGACCATTTTAAAACAAAACTTAATTCTTATTAAGATACTCCCATACTTTTCCTCATGCGTATACCCCACCATACCCACATGTGAACCCCACCTTGCCTCATGTCTTAGTTAAGGAGATTTGCTAAGTGGGTTATTAACTTGGTTTTGCAAAGATGAGCCATACATCGGTTGAGAGTCTTTTGACTAAGTGATGGTAGAGGGTAGGAAAGAATTCAAGTCATCTCCAATATGACTGGAGGGATGTCAAACCCACCCAATATCAATTCAACACATGATAGAAGCTTGACAAATGGTGTCTTGGTAAAGAGACAAAGGTACTTAGCTGTTGTGTTTTTACTTAAACACCCTTTGTCAGGCATAATGTTTGGCATTTGTTGGTATTGGAATGACATACTCCAGCGGAGCTGGTGATGATTCTAAGTCGGGTGGACAAAGGGTAGGCTTGAGACTTGAAGTGATGGAAGGGGAAAAAGGGTAGGCTTGAGACTAAAGTGATGGAAAGGGAAAAAGGGTCTTATATTTTCCCCTTCACATGAACAAGCAATTGTACCTAAATAAATAAATAAAAATTTAATGGACATATTCCTTGTCCATTCCCAGAAATATTTACCTTTGATCATTTTAAAAGATATCAAAGTGAGATCCACTAACTAAATAAATGAATGATTGGTATGTTTGACTCCCAAACGATTCTGATCAGATGCAAATGGGATTTGAATGCCAACAGTCTTCTTCTTCTTCCTTATTTTTTTGGACTTTCGAAGTATATGTCCAAATCTTCATCATGACAATCGGATGCTGATGGAGATCCTCCATACTGATCATTTGGTGGTAATAGATCATTGACTGATCAAACAAATCATCAATCTAATTATTGATTTGGTGGGACATCTTTTGGACAGATAGAATGTAGTTTAGAAAAATTATCAATTTAATAGGTTGATTTATGGACTTTAATCTTTATGCTTACAGTTGGGTGGGGGTAAGGCAATTAGAGAAATCCTGCAATCCCGCGTAAGAAAAACCCCATGAGTTGTCACCCCATTTTTGCATAAGGATGTTGATTCGAAATCTAATAAAAATTTTAATTTCCCATTTATATGTTCAAGATATTTTTTTTTATTATATGCGACAAAATTACCTTTAAATGTTCCAATCCTTCCACCTATGCTGTCATATTAGCCTTTTTTTTATGACCCATATTGACTTTTGGTTTAAAGTCACGGAATTTGACCCAAAAAAAAAAAAAAAAACCTATACTTTTATAGCCTGTTTGGTAGCCACATGTACTGTAATCATTTCATTTGAGTTTATCAAGGCATTTTTAACCATGAGGTGAGGATTGATATCATCTGTGACATGAATATTTATGTCAGGCTTGGAACCACCATTCATGGGGAGCCGTGTGACATCAGGTACTGACAAAAGTATAAAGATTGTTAGTACCTGACACCACATGGCACCTCATGACTGGTGGTTTCAGCCCCACAGAGGATATCAACCTGTGAGATGATGGTTTGTAATGAACTCATTCAAATTTATACCGATTTGTTAACTATCTTAGGTTTTTCTATCAAATGAAATGACTTATGTTATCAAGCACAAATCACTACACATTTTATTGAGTTCATTACAAACCATTCCATTGTGGCTCCAAAAGCCTTGAGAATCCCAAAGAAAATGATTTCATCACAAGTGGTTGCCAAATGCAGCCTTAAAAAATGTTCATTTATTATAATTAGAGTTGAAGTATTGATTTAAAGAATTCTTGACTGTCAATTGTAATTATTAGCTTGATCAAAGATGGACTTTTGCATTCAATATAGAAAAAATTTCTAAATGTATTTTAGGCATTGATTTTCATTCTTGTATGAATGATAATTTTTTATTTCTTATTATGTCAATGCCTATATCATAAGAAATTATATTTCAAATGGAATTGGTATTGTGCAATTTGGACTTTGTTTGACTGTTATCAAAGATGGACTTTTGCATTCAATATAGAAAAAATTTATAAATGTATTTTAGGCATTGATTTTCATTCTTGTATGAATGATAATTTTTATATCTGATTATGTCAATGCCTATATCATAAGAAATTATATTTCAAATGGAATTGGTATTGTGCAATTTGGACTTTGTTTGAGTGTTATACTAAAAATTCGACATTGGGAAATATTGAGTTTGATGCATCCAAATTCAAATCTAACTTCACATTTGAAATATCCATGAAATATTTTTCTAACAAGTAATAAAAAGTGAATTTAAAATGTAAAAAACAAATTAATTCCAAAAATTTAAACTGTATCCCAACTTTACAACAAAGTTAGGAAATATTGGGATTCTATGACCTATACCAAGATGAAATTTGGTCCAGGATGCAACTTTTGAAGTAAGTGTTTTGAATGATTGGATTTTGTTTTTCATCCCTAGTCACATAAGGGTTTGGGTCAATCGAGATCTGTAGCTAGCATGGGCTGTCACACAAGGGTCATAAGGGTTGCGTGCAATGAAAGTAAAGAATCAGAGTTGATAATTTTCCACTCAACTTATCTTTTTTAATTCTTATGATGAAAATGATAAATAATCGCAAATTCCGATTCCCTAGATCCATTGGGGTCCGACCACTGCTGTCAGGCCTATCAATTTCAACTCCATGCACCCTAGTATAAGTTCCTCTTACGAACTGCAATATGAAGTGCAGTAGGTCCAGCGTTATTAGACATTGTAACATCTCCTCCGTAACGCATTATGTCCTTTATCAAATCCCAGCAGCATTGCATGCAAATTCACCTGCCAATTCAGGTATCACCATTCAGAAATTTGACCACCGGTTCATGTCTCTCCAAAATTGCATTCCAAAGTGGAACATTTCCTTTTGAATCTGAATGGGCAGTCCGTGCACGAGGCTCCCACCATTACGGGGTCCGGGGAGGGTCAGATGTACGCAGCCTTATCCCTGCAATCAGAGAGATTGTTTTTGTGACTCGAACCCGTGACACCCAGGTCACAATGGAGTAACCTTACCGATGCGCCAAGGCCCGCCCTCTATAACTAAGGTTGTAAGGTTGAAGTCCTTTATAATTTTACTGCAACTTACTTCAGGGTACTGCATGAAAGAAAAATAACCCGACAAAAACCACTATGAATTTGGTAGGACAACGTAAAGTTAACCTTAAATAAGAATGACATTAGGGACTGATACATCAGTGCCAAAAAGTGAAGAGCATCCCCCAATAAGTGTATAAAAATATTTGCAGCTGCCGCAAATTTAAACCAAAGAATCCAAACTTGCAGCTCTATTACCAGTTTGTTGTGAAAACATATTGGATTACCAATTTGTTGTGCAAAATATATTGGATTCGAGTTTGTCACAGTGAAACGAGAAAACATAAAATAGGAAAAAAACAATCACACAAACACAAGATTTAATATGGTTTGATAAGATTGCATATAATTGACTACGGCCCTAAGCACTTGTGAACTAGTGTATGAGATGAATCCATCACAAAAAGAGGGAGTTTGCCCTCCTTGGACAATTCGGTTATTATGTAAAAGTCTATGGGGGCACCTCTATTTCAATTTTTTGTTATTTCTATGCCTTCGGAGGGGCATAAGATCTCAAACTCTAACAATAAAAAACCATATTTAGCTAATCTTCTCGAGTGGTTTGAGGTTATCATAATGTACTTGATAAGTTGGCACTGATGTATTGGTCCCTAATGCCATTCTCTCCCTAATGTCATTCTCACATTGTGCTAACTTTAAGTTTTCTTACCAAATCCTGCGCGAATTAAAAAACCCCATTTCATTTTTGGTCTATTCGCCTTAGGTGTTCAAATCTAAGAAACAAGAATAAAAAGAAGGCAAAGTCAAAGAGAAAAAGAGGATGCATATAGATATACCTTTTCTTTTAGGGTCTGCTCCATATTTTAGTAGGAGGCTAACAGTCTTTTCACTTCGTTTATATGCGGCTATAAGCTGATTATTTGTTTAAAAAAAAATAATCAAAGTAAAAGACTGTTTTAAAAGAAAGTCAAAACATTTAAATATAAAAAGGGAGCTGTGTCCTCAGGTTCATGGTGTTCCATTGATAGTACAAGACACAGAGATGGGATCCATACATTTTTTTTAAGTTGACTTTTCAAAATATATGTGGACCCCACCTCCTTTGTGTCTTGGACCACCAGTGGAGTACCAAGATTGTAGACCAGAGGATATGAATCCTGAAAAAGGAGAAGAAATTATATGCGCCAGAGGAGTTTGTCCACTTTTGTCTGATTCATTTGGATCCAAGGCCATATTTAATAACTTAAGTAACAACACATCATCTCCTTTATTCGCTGCATAGCCCAAGATTCCAGTTTTTCTAAATACTGTGCACACAAAAGAAAAACAAAAAATTAACTAAATGTAATGTTGCTATGATTCTCGAATAGATCCCACAACGGATGTTAAAGAATAGAACTCAAACCTTCATTAACATACGCAACAATAGATCATCTCTTTTCTTGGCTGTATAGCTTAAGATTCCAATCTTTTTAAACGTTGCACCACACACAAAAAATTATATTACATATAGTGATAGAATATCACACATAAATGTTATCATGATGATCCACATATATAGAACCCAAAACGGATGTCAAAGATGAAAGAACGGGATTCTTCAACTAAATTCGATGGATTGATATATCAAAATCCCTTGATTCAAGGGTTGTTTCATTGAAACGGATTCATATCCTCTGGTCCACATTTTTGGTGCTCTACTAGTACACACAAAGGAGGTGGGGCCATGCATTTGTACAAAAAATGTGGACAAGAGGATACGAGATTACAGCTCCGATTGAAACATATTAATCCCTTGATTTAAGGGATAGAAAGTTATCGTGTGGGTCAATCAGGGCTGGGTCGTGTATAACAATATAGGTGTTTTTAGAAATTTAGGATATATTATTATTTTTAGGGAAATTCGTCTGATCGGACAAAAGGTTTACCAAAATTGCCAAATAATTGGGTAAATTAAAGCCTTATCCAAAATGGACTTTTCAAGGGTAAAACTGTAAAAAAGTTAGTTAACTATTGTTACTTATTCTTTTATTCCTTTTATGCTCCTAGATCCACACTGTCGTGTCTTTGAGAACAAGCGAGGACAAGAGAAAGAATCTGAAAGAAGGAAAAAAGAGATGAGAAATAAGGACCAACAACATGAAAGACAAGGATGACAGACCAAAAAACCTTACCTCGCCGATGTTGCAGACGAGCTTCCTGTTGATGGACCTCGATGAGAAGCCATTCAACCTCTCCAAGTCACACCAATGGATGACCTTAGAGAGGTGATCGAAGGTCAGCCCTAGATTGTCGATGAACATCTTAGGGGCCAGATCCTTCTCCTTGTTAGGATGAGAAGCAGAAGCCTTGGCTAGGGGTGGCAATCTTTGACACGACCTGTGAACTCAACACAAAATAAAGCGGATTAGGGTTGAGTACAAATGTGCTTCGGGTCAAAGAAGGTTGACCCACTTTGACACAATTAATAAATGGGTCATGTTCAGGTTGACCCATAGAATCGTATACCCTTGACAAAACTGCCATAAAAAATTACCACATAACCCGCAAACCCGACACTACCCAACACGAAATATAGCGGGTTAGGGTTGAGTGTAAATGTGTTTCAGGTCAAAGCGGGTTAACCCGCTTTAACACGATTAATAAATGGGCTAGGTGTGGGTTGAGCCATATATTCATACACCCTTATCTTGACATGACACGACCCTGACCTACCAACATGAATTGCCATCCCTAGCCTTGGCGTGTCGTTTGGAAGCTGAGACGTCAGTCCTTGGCTCCTCAAGGACCAAGACAACAGTGGACGAGGTCGAAGGAGTAGCAGCAATAGTAGAAGCGATGGCCTTGGGCGAAGTGATGGCCTAGAGAACCGCCTCGGACTGGGCCAACTAAGAAGAAGAGCCTCCACTAGTTTTCATCTTAACCTGCCGAAGTTGGAGGACTTTCTGGCGCTTGGCCGAGGGAGCAGTATAGGCCTTGAGAATGACGGCCTCCTTGGCGGCCTCACTTGTGCATTGAGCACTCTTTTCCTTCCTTAGAAGGTATTTGATATGTGGGTCCCTCATCCTTGCAAGAACAAATGGCTATAAAAAAGGAGAGGTCACAAAGAAAAAATAAAGATGAAAAATAGAAAGGGATCAAAAAAATATAGGAGAAAAGGAGGAGAATGGGATGAGGAACAAGGTGTACCCTCGAAATCCCCCAAGTCGTCATTTTCCAGCACGATAATAGTCCTCGGATGAAAGGGGAAAAAGTGTAGAGCTTTAGGAGTCACCAGATTCGAGTAGTTGTGGACTAGGTGTCTAATAACCTGAAGTACTCGGGAAAGCAGATGACGAGACAAACACGGTTTAATCAGAACTAAAAGAAAAAGAAAATGATTGTGACAATCAAAAAATGCTCGAGAACTCAAAAGGAAACAAAGAAAAGAAAAAAGAAAGAGGGGGACTCACCCAAGGGGTTTGGAGCGCCCCAACCCTTGTTGAAACGGGCCCATCGTTTAGTCTTGCCTATCCCATGGATAGGACTCCCAATCATTACCCGAGACAAAAATAAATTTCTTCTTTAACCCCTTGTAAGAAGTTGGAAGACCGGTAATAAGATTCTAGTTCTTACCCTATGAGATAAAGTACCACCAACCTGACTCCTTCTCGAGCAGTTGGTAACATAACACAAATTTTCAGACCGACAAGTGGTCTTGAACCCTACAAGCAACCCAGAGGACCATGCACCTCAAGCACGATCCTCTAGGAGTTGGGCATTAGTTGGTTCGAAGTCAGACTTACATGGTCGAGCAACTCTCTGATAAAATGGAGAACAGGGAATCTAAGGCCACTAACAAAGGTTTGCTCAAAAAAGCAAACCTCGGCACCTCTATAGATGTAGGCTCGCTTGTTTGACCGAGGGGCCCAAAGGGCTACTCTCTCAGGAATCTCGTATAAGGCCCTAAAAGAGCAAAGGTGGTATTCAATGATAGAGGAGGAAAAATGATGGGCCATATAAGGTTGGGGTGGCTGAGAAGATTGAGAAGAATGGGCTTGATCAGGGCCGTCGGAGCAGACTAGGTCTAGATTGACCGTTACTTTTGAGTCTAAGGACTCAAATTGGACCGTGGCAATATCATGCATCTGAGAGAAAATGATCTCAATCAAGATCCTGATGAGGGAAAGAATCTTAGAAAAGACGAAATTAAGAATGGACAAGTTGAAACTGACAAGACTTAAGTCAATGGGTGTCGCCAAATCCAAGGGAACTAATAGAAGCAGGTAAAATGAAAGCCTAATGGTATGCTGGTGAAGTCCAACGTGGATGGAAGAGAACTCCGGTGAAAGAACCAAAAGTTATGGAAAAAGAAACAAAAGATTGCAACCTGAAATAGGAAAGAAGGGTGAGAAAATGTACCAAATAGAAGGAAATAGAAGCACATGCGATGGTAGAAGGCCAAACCAACACGCCTAACAACTATGGTGACACGAAGACTTCTCAAAGCGCTAGAGAAGATGATTAGAGAGGAAAAACGGAAGAGAAAAAAAATTTAGAATAAAAAAAAAAAAATCCTACCTGGGAAGGGGGATTTATAGGAAGGCAGTACAAATTTTGGGCATTTGATCAAAGCCGTTTGATCTACGCCCTCCATATGGGTCTCACGCGTGTGGATGCAATGTTTGAGGAGACAGCATGCTATGATGACCATTTGACGACGTAATAAATGCGACATTTAAGTTACCAAGCCGACCTTCACACTTCTTGTGGTAATAACCACCAAAATAAAAATGTGCAAGACAAAGTCGATTAAAATTCCCTTCGCTTGATGGGCGGTCTTAGGAATTAGGGGGCAACTGATGGGTATAAGTTCCTTGAACCGACTAAGGCCAAAGCCGCATCCACGGGAAGAGGATACCGTCTTGGAAAAATATAGTCAGTCTCGGGACAATCGGTGGTTAATCCAGAGACGATGACCCGCAAACCAGTTATCCTGAGTTAACCACAAACCTCAACATCCAATCATCTTGAGAGCAGGACCCTCGGCCCTAGAGAGGCTCTAAGAATCTCGAATGAATAGCTAGCAGGCGTCTATCCTCGGAAAGTCAAAACTGTCAAATACGCGTCAGCGACTTAGCTAAGATCATGAAAAATCCGTAACCAACCCCTTCAAAGATCTTTCTCCCTTGAATCCCTCCCTAGATCGCTCCCGCGGATATTTTAGGATAGGATTGCTTCCTTGGATATCTCGGAATCAGATCCCAGATCACGCAAAAGCCATATAAAAAGAGATCCTTAGTTGACAATTGGGGTAAAAACAATTCTCGAGTCAAGTTTTCAATTCTTTTCCGGTTAGGGAACTGACTTGCTCGCCAGAGGGTTTTAGGTTACCACACCAGTGCCCTATGTCTTTTCTTCTCTTGCAGGTGTCTTTAGGCCTAGATTGTTATGTGCTCACTGATCGGGGCATCAGGTTTTATTAGGGTTCATAAAAAAATAATAAAAAAAAAAAAAACCTGGCCAGTTTTGGTCAAGTTTGACCGGTTTTGTCAGTTATATGAGGCCTCGAATTGTGTGAGAACGGTTTTCATGAGAACCGTGTGAGAATCAATCAAAAACTGCCACGTTAGGAGCACATGCTTAACTCTAATCGTGGTTTTCAAAATGGGTCTCACCTGACGTCCTTATCCTCGACAAAAAAACCCCAAACGATAAACTTTGACAAAGAGGGAAAAAAAACCCTAAGTCTCACCGGCCCTCTTCTCTTCGCCCTATCTTACAGGTGGTCCCCTATTGAACATTCGTCGTTCACCGTTCGTCGTTCGCCGTTTGTAGGTAAAGATGAAAGAAATGGTGATTGAAACGGTTCTTGAATTGATTGCTTGAAACCCATTGCTATAATCACTAATCTAATTCTATCACAACCCATGTCAAGTGGGGCCAAAAGAACATCAACATCTATAAATTACTTTCACGAACATTTAGTAAGTAATTAAATTAATCCAATGTATATGTGCTGGACACAGAAAAAATTTATGCTTCAGTTAGGTGAGGGGATTTGTCCAGCTCCAATGCTTCTACAACTTGGTACAACAAGGCATGTTTCCACCACATTTATACGAGGTTTATTATTATAGTGAATTGCTTACATAAGGAACTCCCGTTAAGTGAGTCGGAAGACAAGCCTTAGCCAAGTCACTGTATTTATTGAAAATTAATGCTTGTTGTGTAGGACAGTTTTGACTGAGCAACTATATAGAAGTTGTGTGATTTTCTTTACT